>WEKY01058267.1:440262-475217 GCA_013390045.1 Picathartes gymnocephalus
CCCCGCCGGGCCGGGCCGCAGCTCCCCGCGGCCGTGCGGGCCGCGCTCGGGGCCGCGCGGCCTAAGGGCCCGCTGCCCTGGCCGCACCTACGAGCCCTGCGATGCGCCAGGGGAGTGTTTTCGCCCAAGGTCCAGGCCCTCGTGTCCAGGACCTGAGCGCTTCCAGACAGTTCGGCTTCTGCTCCCGCAGTGACCCCTCGCCTCTCCCTTGTCACGGTGCTCTGCCTTCCTCCCCGAGCCACACAACCCCTGTGTTTGTAACCTGTAGTCCACAAACAGAAGATACTGCCCAGTGAATGCAGCCCACTTCACTCCTGCACAGCATTAGGTGTCTGTGATTGAAACAGGCAGAGAAGAACCCCAGCTTTTTAGGTAACCAAAAAAGGCACTGTAGTAATATCTCGTGATAATCACGCAGACATCCGGGCATCATACCTTAAGAATTCATTTGGAATTGATATCTTTTTAAAGCATCAAATTTAATATCTTTTTGAGGTGTCAAAACTTCTGTGTTGGACACGGGCAAAGTCAAAGCAGTAGGCTTTGTTGCTTGAAACCATGTTACAGAAGTACAGGATTAGAAAATTAAATCTTTGTGCAGCAGCACCATTACATGGTTACAAGGCCTGTCCACTGTATTTAAGCACAACTTCCACTGATACCATCCAGGCTCAAAACAAATTGGTAAACACACACTTTTTCAAGCTTTTTGTAGTTTTTCTGCAGACTATATTCCACATGAGCACATCATGCAGGATTTACCAGCTGCATCACCCTGCCTCCTTGCAGCAACCAAGTCGCCTGATCAATACAGTACGTGGCTAGGAAAATAAAGGTCTTGCAGGAAATCGTTGTAGCGATTTAGCAGGTGCCATTGTGCCCTCTGAACCTGCCTCTACTAAATCGGGCTTTGCCACACACTGTTCAGAGGCACCAAAGGGGTTGGAAGTACTACCTGTCCACAGGGGATGTGCAACCCTAGCAGCATTTGCCACTTGCAGTCATTCGAGCCCAGCCAGCGTTGCAGTGACAGCACGTGTTAAGTGGTGTCACAACTGCTACACCTGCCCACACAGCCCTTCACCTCTGCAGTCACAGGAGACATTCCCCATTTCCTCCATAGGATGCGTTGGTCACCCATGAAGTTTTGCCCCAAAAGTGGTTGCAGCAGTCAGTTTACCTAGTGTATTTATCAGTTTGTCTGTAAATTAAATTAATTCCCTGAGGATTAGGACAGCCTTAGTTTTCTCTGACCTGTGCTGATACGATTCGTGAATTGAGGAAGGTGCCACTAATGCATGTTGATGTGCTTTTTTATCAGCCAGAGTCCAGGCTAATCCACTACAAAGAACAAAGAACTTTTATAGCTGCTCCAATTCACTGCCAATTGCCTGCTATAGCATAAAGGGTGGACTGGTCAGCTGCACTGAAAAAAAGAGTTAGGAGTTTACATGTATGGCAGGGTTGGCTTAGGATATTCAGTGTTGCCCCAAGAACACCCCTCTAAACAAAGTCCTCAATTAGCCCAATCAGCCTAATTATCCATCTCAGTTGTAATGTCAGAGCAGCAAAAACAGTGTTCACAAAATGACAAAGGATCGGGCCCTTTTTGTTTGTTCTAAGAGACCAGGCTACTCTTTGAGTTCTCGACAATTCTGAGACCAAGGGATCTTGGAATGGCTTTTGAAACAGAGGCTGCACAAGCCTCAGTGCCTGATCTGGGATCCTGGCTTAACAGCATTCTGCTGCTGCAGTAGCAAAGCCGTCAGCAAGCAGGCAGACAGACAGTTATCCACATTATTCCATGCTCTGTGGTGGGCCTGTCCACGAGGGATTAGACCAAATCTGCTAACCTCATTTCTGTTATATAACCTAAGACAGATCTGAACTCTTTTCTCCAGAGGATTGTATGGTAAACCAGAATATCACCTCCCTGTAACCCTCTTCAGCTGCAGTTCAAATTAGGTTTTGCTGCTATCATAATTCATCCTATACCATAATGAAAATGGAATTGATTGAGATGACGTGTAGACATTGTGTCTAGACATACCCAGGTTACTTGCGTATACAAATTTTATCAGGTAATTGCTATCAATGCAGCTTTTTTTGGAGCGTAGGATTTAGCACAGACCACAGAGGCCAAAGGAAAGGAGTGCATGCTTAGATCCCAAGTCCACACTGAGCTATTGGGCGCTATAGCCACTAGTAACTAGGCTAGGTTAAGATGTTGCTCAAGTGAGCCCAACAGGGACTGCAGGTGTACAGTACGCACAAAAATCTGCCTGGGATCAGTGCCATAACAGGGGCTGACATCAGCATTGCTTTTCTGGTGGCTGTTTGCTACACTCACACCCGTGGCACCACACCAGCTGATACTCCCCAGATACACACATTCAGAAATCTGAGCCCTCATGGAGCTATTCATCCATCAGCACAAGTCTCTGATCTGCTTTTCTGTCATAACCCATGGGCTTAGCTTAACCAAACTCTGATCAATAGCTGTGTTGAAGTTTAGCTGGTTTTTTTCTGATGTAGCAACAGCAAAGGATGCCAGGAATACTACTGAATGCAGTAAAATTACACCTGTGTGAAAGTGAGATTAACTTTCAGTGAGGCTGCAGCCAGGCTGTACACATACACTGCACACACAAGAAACGGATACTATGTCCATTTTTGTCTTTTTGTTAATAGTATGGGAAAGAAAACAGGGTTTATTTGGATTCATAAATTAGAGATGAAATTACTATGCAAAGACATTAAGGAATTTTGCAGTTATGCAACTGGAGTCCTAGAGGAAAAAGTAAACAATTTTACTGAGAAAAACAAATTGAAAACAATTATAAGACATAAAGAGGGAAGTAGCTAGAGGTTTGGACTTCTTCTCTTTCCTCTTCCCTTTTCCTTTTGAGGCCTGAGAACATTTGCATATTGCCTTAAATTTCATGCTTTGGTCCTCCTCAACCTATACTGCCTAAGTCACAGAGTCATTTGTGACTCAAATAAGGGACTAGATTCCTCCAAAGGAGCTTTCATGTGACAGGCAAGACAAGGAGCATCAATGAGACATTTTTTGGTCACTAAGGATACACATTTTGTCTTTTATGAGAATTTACATTGATGCATCCTTTTTACAGTCATTTTTTCTGAACCAGGCCGCTATTTACACCCAGTCTGCTGCAAGCTGTTCTCTGTACTCCAAGCCCAAAACTCACTAGGAGCTCTATGGGGTGCCACAGTAAGGCAACACAGACACTCAACAATCCTCCAGTCTTGCAAACACAAGCCCCAAGTGACTCTGACAGCTGAGTAACTTTGCACCCATGCCTCAGTTATGCATGGAGTATACTCTGAGAAGGATCAGAGCCACAGTTTATAGCGTTGTCCTCAGCTCTCATATGCACACCATGCTGGATTAAACAGGGGTGTTTGATTAGTTTGGCAAAGAGAATAAAGCCATTAAAAATTACATAGGAAGATAACACCGAACACCAGGATGTATGCCTTCAAGAGGCAAAATCACAACTTAAAAACAAGGAAAGGAAAGAATAGGAAGAGAAGGCATTCCATGTACACCACACTGAAAAGGAACTAAACGTGTGTGAGCTGAGGAAATGGAGCATTGTAAACATGCTATTTATATAGTGCCAAAAGGATGCTTTTGTGGGGATATAAGCACTAGGTACCCCTGAGCATGCAAACTCGCCTTCTTAAGAAGATAAAGACTTGGCCCTGTTAGAGCCAAATCCAAGTCCAATTTCAAGAACCAACCTCATCTCCACTTTGAGAAATCGCAAATCAAAATTTGGTCTGGACTGAAGTCACTTGAGTCATCCAAACCTTGCCCTTAAAGAAAATAATTTCTAGGCATCCCAATTGAGATTGGTAAAAAGGGACTGTAGTAACTTCTATTATTAAATGCTTTTTAAACTACACTGTTACAGTTTCAGGAGGAAAAAGTGAAAAAGAAAACAAAACCTCATCCAAGTCAAAACTCAGGGGAATGTATTCAAGCAGAATATAATTAGCAAAGCTGGAAGATGGCCAGCATGAAATGCGCAGCATCATAACAAAAACAAACAAACAAAAAACACAAAAACCCAAACAAACAAAAACAACAAAAAACCCCCCAACAAACAAACAAAACCCCAACAAAACAAGGATTTTGAATGACCACAACCATCAGGACCTTATTTTTAATCTGCTCCATATAAAGCAATCAAATAACCTTATGTAACCCCAGACATGCCTGTAGCTACCTTGAGAGCACTTCACTTGGTGTGTTAACTGACATGTTCATGGTATGGATTTCCATTTCATAGATGGCAGAGGAAATACTACTCCATCTTTCTATCATCTGACTACCTACTACCAGATTTTGTCAGGAAGCAGGTCTTCTTTTAGGCTCACTAAATTTTAATGGAGAAAGTTAATGAGATTTAAAGAACAACAAATTAAACCATGTGTAAAACATGGATGTCACAGTCAAAGTTGGACTCCTGTTTTTCCCCTTGTTTTCAGTGTGTTGCAGTCGGGAGACAGACATGGCAAAAAACACCAGCACCAAGTGGAGAACTTGTGTTGAGCTCTGTTCTGTCTGTGAGAGATTTTAGTCTAAACTAGCTAGGCTGACAATGTGAAAAGAGAGAAACAACAGTAAAATGTTACTGTCAAGACAGTGAGAACTGCTTCTGATCAGACAGAGCTTGCCAGAACACTATAATACTTTGTAACACAGCTAGTCATGCTAAATAAAATGTAGCCTTAAACACACTTAGGACTGGATTCTCAATGGGCCCTCCAATTTAGCATGCAGCATAATCTATTTTTTCCCTAACAACTGTATTTAGTACCACAAGGGATGGTTAATACAATTTCTGAAAAAGAAAAAGTAAATTCATGAAATATGAATAAATAACCATAAGTTGTTTACATACATCAGTGTTCTGGAGCATGGGATTTTATTCACTAACTGCCATATTGGTCATAAAACATGCCTGAGAGCCCAAAGTATAATTTTATTGCATTTAACAGTAACAATTAGCCTCTCCATTTTTCAGTGCCCTAACAAACAGAACGGTTTTCCACTGTCTAAGAAGAGGTGAAAAACCAAATCAAAACAAAACCCACTCTCTTCTGTGAGGCTGTACTCTCCAGAGGCACATGTGCAAGTGGCACAAAAGGCCATGAGGGCTTGATCTGTGGTCCATGAAGTGTAGGCAACAAAACAAAAAAAAGCAGCAGATTATTTTCTTTCTTATTCTGCGGGACTACTTAGGGCAGAAGGAGCAGTGAAGAATTTTGTAATAAGGCTCTCTCGCTAAAGTACCACAGGCAACAAATTCCTTACAGCTGAATAGGAGAATAAGTGCAAAACTGAACACAACAGGAAGAGGTGTGGTCCCTAAAGCATCATTTGCTGTATTTTATTGTATGAGAGCCAAGAAAAGTAGAAGGCCACTGGAATTCCTAGAGAACAGAAGAGCCCAGAGAACTATGGAATTAGCAGGCTTTCTAATGCTTGGGATATTTATGTTAAATACTTTCCATAATAAAGGAGGCATGTGCATTGCAAGAAAAAAAATCATTCATGAGATGAAATTCCCCTCATCATAATTCAAAGATTATTTAAGATAAATAATGTAATTAAGTAATTTGGAAACACTCTTTTTCCCCCCAGTAGTAGACATTCAGCTTGACATAGCAGCCAAGGGGCATGTCATGAGGACTCCAGTCATGCTGACACTTGTAACAGGAGGAAAAGGGCAGATGTGAGAGAAATTTGGAAATTCTATTCAGTGAACTACAGATGTGATAGAGAATATAGCTACAATTAACCTATAGGTAATTAAGAATTGTCAGCATTGCACTAACTGCAGAAGCTATGGCATCCTGGAAATATGTCTTGTATTTTCATCTCACTAGAACTGTAATTTGGACAGCTTATTGACCTACTTTCTGTATGTCACTGCTTTCAGCATATTAACCCCCCCTCCTCAAACACTCAGGGCTATTTCAAATAAGTGCAAGAAAAAGAAAGACTGTAGTGCAGATGTTGCTTGTGCATACAATCAATGCATCCCTCCCCCACTAAAGTTTAATAAGGATTGTTAGTACATCATTGTAGCTGGTAATTGTGTAGGTACACATGGTAATTGCATGTATTTGCACTAATTATGTAAATGCACAATAATTAAAGCTCCAGGGTTTTCATGGTAAATTTTTAAGACACTCATGGATTTGTCATGGCAAAAGTGTCAGTCATGTAACCTAGTGGGAAAAGGGAGGAGGAGGAAGCTCAGGAGAACATACTTCTTAAATAAAATGCAGATATTTATATATAAATAAGTGGATAGAGGACACTGTATTATCAAACACAGCTGTTGTGCCCAGGCACACTTTTTTTCAGAGTCTTTTATGAGATTTGAAAAATGCCCAAGACACACAGAGGTTAAAACTAAAGATCAAGTACTCCCCCACTTTATCCACCTAACATCCCATCTTTTTTCATTTAAAAAATGGGAAAAGGCAGGAGAAGTGTATCTGTGCTCTTTTTACTATTGTTGTGATCACTTCCTAATATTACCAGTTTTCTCCCTCTCCCACAGGCCTTATCACACTCCACTGAACATGTCAGCGGAAATATCTTGGCACTGCTTGGTTTTGGATCGATCTCCCAGCACAGTGTGCTGCCTTAGTGCAAGCGTCATACACTGGAAATTCAAGTTGCTTTGGATTTGGAATTCTCCCCCTTTTATGTCCTCCCTTACGACTTCAGGCATTCTCGTCACCCTCAAATCTTCAGATACAAAGTTGCAGGTTTCCTCTGGGGAGCACCCAGACGCTCCGGCAAGCGCTGCCCCGGTGCACCAGGCAGGAGCTGCCTGCCTGTCCCCACCACCCCACGCTGCAGTCCCTGCTGAGCCTCGGCTGCCATGCCCCATGGACCTTTAGGCTCGGGGAGAACAAACTCCACATTAACGACTTCAGGCACATGAAGGAAATGCAGCTGTGGAAACACACGGAATACATCTCCTACGAAACCAGCGAGGCAGGACATGCATGTTCCTGCTGTTTAGCTGTTTCTAATCACCTCTGCAGCAAACCTGAGCAGCTCCCTAAAACAATCCCATTATCCTTATGCCAGGACCAAAAGGGGCTGTTCCAAAAAGCACAGCAAGGTAACATAAGGTACTGTGAAGTCAGAGCACTACTAAGTATTTCACACTAAAAAGCCTTCCCTTTCACATCACAATGGTTAAGATCTTAAATCACTTAAGTCAAGTGCCAGGTTTTTTAGCCACTGAAAATTGCCTACATTGTCTTACGACTTAGACCACTTATAAAGCATCAACCTGATTGCCCTTAATGCAGAAATAATCTGTACACCATCATCCCCCTTTGATTGTGGGTGTGCTTGTTGGTCCCCACAGCACAGCAGCAGTATCACTGTTATATACACAGCTGCCCACCTCCACTCATGGAGGCCTCAACAGAGAATCAGTACAAGGGTTTTAAGCCACTGAAACTTGAGAGCTTAAGTCAAGACACAAAAGAGACCTTCCTCAGGATTTGCAACTAAACTTTGAGAAGACTTATAGGACTCAAACCCACACATTGTTACTTATTTAAATCTACCTCCATACAGATGGATCAAAAAGCTCTCTATTCATGACAGCTACGCTCCTTACCTGGAGGACTGAGGACAAGGCCCTGGAGTAACAGAAGATCCCAAACCATAGCCCATACCTTGGGACACTTGTAAAGCTACGCTGGAAACCTTCCTCCAAGGCTCCCTGGGGTGTACCCAGCTGCTAATTTCAGGAGGGCTTTTAGTACAGCTGTTTCAAATTGGCTCCTCAGCTACAGCTGGGGCAATAATGAGCTCTCTCTTTAATACTTCCTGGGCTGGAGAGTTGTCAGGAATGCCGTTGTTTTCATAAAAGCTTATTTTTGAATGTTCGATCTGCCAATTGCTTTCTGCTTTAAAAAAAAAAAAAAGGCAACTTAATTCAAGCAACCCATTCCCTCTGCAAATGCCCCAGTCCCTGTTTCTGAGAAGTGGACTAATAAATGTTTCTGCACTTACTTAAGAGTAAAAAATTACCAGAACTACATTTGAATCAAAAAAGCATATTTTTCTGATACTCTTTCACTTTTCAAGCTAAAATTAAAGAAGAAATGTAGCTATGTGATAACAATTGTTCAAATCTAAAAAAAATTATTTTAAACACAGGTTTTAATTGGTGGGGCTCAATCTAGCAAGAAAAGCTGTTGGGGACAGAGTAATTTCAGCTTTATTTCTAGCAATAGACATCTTCAAGGTTTTTTCTCCCTATGTTAATAAAAATTCCTATACTTATGCTTGATGGGGATTAAAGATGGTAAGGTGTCATTTTAAAAATTTCAATTTGCTGTAATGTTTTATAATTAAGTGAGAATCTTTCAGGAGCAGAGGATTTCACACAAATGAAGTCTTTCTGAAAAAAAAAAAAGAGAAGCATTGCTAAAACAGTGATCTGCTGTATTAATTTGCTTTAATTTGTCAGTAAATTCATCTGTTCTTCAGATAATGGATGATGGATGTCTAAAACCATGGAATACGGGGTTTGAGGGCATGAATGGAAAGCAGACAAGGTGGGTTACAGCTGGAACACATTTTCTGTGTGTCTGTAGGGAATTTATTTCAGCTTGTCTTTGTTGTACAGCAGCATTGCCAGGTTAGGCTAGAGCTTTAACTTGTGCTAAGGCAGGACCAAAGGTCTTTAGGATGTTTATGTGTAGTGGCAACTTGTATGATAAACACTTGCTTCCAGCAAAAGGACTACCCAAGCTGAGTAAACCTGCAATCCAGTGAGGTCCCCTGGACCCAATGCTCCCCAAATATATTTGCATAGACAGGAAAAGCCTCATGCTTCTGTGTGGGGAAGATTTACATTTCACAAGGAAAAAAATTAATTTGCCTGGGCTCAAGGGATTTTTTTAAGACCTAGTGAATTGAAGGCATTTATGATATCTGCTAATATTATCCATGTATGTCCTTTTAATATCTCATACTCCAGCTGTGAGCTGCAGCACTGATGATGCCAGACCTGGTGCAAACACCACAGAGCTCTTCTTTTCATATTGCCTAAATGTCACTGTTGCTTTTCCAATATGTTTCAAAGATCTTTTTACCAGCAAGGTCAGAACCAGCATCTCCATTTCACAGGTGGGAAAACTGTATCATCAAAAGGTGAAATGACTCAAAAAGCAAAATGATCACAGTCACTTAGAAAACCAATAGAAGGAGGCAATGTAAATGTTGTAATGCTAATCCTACTCACTGTTTACTGCTCCAGTGCAAGCACCTTTTTTTTGTGAAGCATCTCTCTGGTCAGCACCTAATTCATGAAAGCAGTTTTGCTTAATCAGACTAGCAAAAGCATTTTGATGATCCAGCTGACATTCACATTCCTTAGCAAGAAAACTTACAGTCAACTTGTCTGAAAATCATGTCCACAGTGTCTCAAATTGATAGATTGGACACAAAAATATCTGCAGTTAGCAAACAGTTTATTTAGAAATTAAACATCTGTGCAATTCTTTTGGCCTGCTTGAAAAATATGAATAAACATTGTTAAATACAAGTAGGTCTAGTAAATACAAATATATGCATATCAATGAGCCTCGCAGGTGGTGGTTGTGAAATGAACTGGTTGCTCTGAGATTCTCACCCGAGAAATGCTGACACAGCAGGTTATTAGCAGGGACTGTTGGAATATACAAACCATGTCTGTTTCAAACCTGTCCACAGCGAAGCTGCCCTTTACAGGACATTTGCAATCTGAGCACCCAGGAACAGAAGATACTCTCACGAATGTAGGCATCAGGATTTACTCAAAAATCAGTGGCAGATGCTTGACCAGAACCTGCACCTGAACCTGTTTCTGAAAGGGAAACTGCATTGTCAAGTGCCTTGTTCCAACAAGTCGGCAACAGTGTCTGCATATTTTAAATCGCTGTGTTGAGTCATCGTCATTTAAATGGGACTTAAACCACCTGAGCATGTCGTCCTTACTAACGTCCTACAAACAGCTGTGGAGCTTTCCCCTTGCAGGGGAGGCACAGCCCCAGAAATTCAACCCTGGTGTGAGCCAAAGCTGGGCAGTTGTTTTCTAGTTGCTGTATCACAATATATGGCTACAAAGGGAAGCATAGCAGCAGTAGTTTGTTTGCTGTGCTTGTTCTTTTAAAGAAGAATAATAACACTATTGTTCCAAGCAAAATTACACTTGTTCGACTTTTCCTTCCCCTTGAAAATTTGAAAACAGAAAAGTAATAGTTTAAGTAATCATTGCTTTAGCTGTGGAGTTTTATTTTATTTAATCTCTATACATACACATTTTTTCAGTATACACACTGAAACAGCAGCCATTTGATTTCATGTTAGTGATTCTACATTTTCTGTGAGTGTTTTGTTTTAAACAGTGTCTCATGCAGCAAGTTTGACTTAAATTATGGCTTCCTGAATTTTGATGGAATTCTTTTTGTGAATGCTGCTTTTCTATATTTCTTTTCTGTATTTTTTATTTTCTTTTGGCCACTGGCATGCAGCAATTATACCCTATCAAAATAGTCCCAAGCTGTAGAGTGGCTTTAAGACCACTTCTTACTACACCTTTTAAAGGCCAAAATATTCCCAAAACAGAAGCATCTATAGCATATGTTATATGGTTGCTACTATGGGTTTTGTTTAAAAATTGAATCAAACTTGTGGATGGAAACTAGGAACCAAAGTTATCTCAATTCACACTCCATAATTTCATGTGATGGGAAGAGTGGAGGTTGCCAGTGACACCTCCAGCTTTTTGTTCTACAATGGCTTAGTAGGATCTGAAGATTAGATCAGTGGAATATAATGTGCCCTCATCAAAGTCCTGAAATCACAAGGCACCTTAATTAATAGAAATCTTAGTAAGAAGAAAGTATGAATTCTCTTGCTGCCTTACTGCTTCATCATTTCCACAGGTGAGAGAAATCCCAGTTTATGGCAATCCTTGCTAATGCAGCCCATCCTCTCTTCAGTGTTGCTTCTTTGTGTGATATTTTAGAATCAGTCCTTGGGGACTAAAAGGAGACTTTGTCTGGCCCTACAGAGCAGGGAAGAGACAAGCAGAGCAACCATCCATCTCTGTCACAAATGATGGAGATGGGAAAAAGTAAAAAAGTGATAAAGCAATCCCTTAGCCTGATATGAAACATCCATCCTCTCTTGTTTTAAATTGAACTGGAGGAAAGGGTAGAGAGAAGTGACTGATCTTTTAAAATATATGAACAATCTTTTTGCTGTTTTATAGGAATGTAGAAGACACATCTTGCCAGAGCCGAATTCATGTAATTCATGTAATATTTAGACACCTGTAGTGAGATTATTTTTCATGTTTTAATTTGAAAACCCTGCACTTCTCAGTCTTCTTTGCTGTTGAGACTACTGAAGAAGTCAGCTATTTCTCTGGGGAAAATATATGCAAAAAAACCTGGCAGTCTGGCCCAACAGTTCTTAAATTCCAAGTATTATAAAACATATGTAACAAGAAGGCTGTTGCTTTCTTTTCAAGGAAGCTGAACAATGAATCCCACAGGGCATTGATGGGAGCAAACTTCCCTCCATTTCAGTGGTTTTATTCTGCTCTTGTGACATGATGTTAAGACCCAAGTTATACAAAATGCTCAACAGGGAAGCTCGTGCAGCCCAGTGCCTTCTCTGAGGGACCATTTACATACCATTTGTTGCAAGATAGGAATTAGGGGCTCTTTGCTCTCTGTCTCTCTCCTTCATTCTTATATTTCTGTTGTTATGTTTTTCTGAGTACATTTTAAATTGGTGTCCGCTTCTTTATTTGTTTGGCTGCCAAAGATCAGCGATGAAGAGTTTAACTTCAGAGCAAGATGCAGGCTCATAGGAGAAGTGATAAGAGTTTATGAGATACTTAAGGACCCATTTCTGCAAGACTAAGTCATAATCCTAAATGATCTAATAGTATAGCAAAGCCATGGGACATTCACAGTGAAAATGTGGCATCCAGCTTCAGCTGTCCTCCTTTGGCAGAAGGCAGAGCATTTATGAATATCAGTCAAGCAGGGTAAGATCTGCCCCCTTTAAATGGTCTTTAACCATTCATAAATGGTGCTTGGTAACACAGAGGACAGACTTCTGCTCTCCTGGAACAATGCTGCAAGCTAAAGCTGCTCCTCTGAAGTCAGTGGAGCTGCTTTGAGTCTGGCAGCCAAGTGGTCTAATCTAGCTCTGTACATCTTAGTTTGACGTAAGATTTCTACTTCAGAATTTGTTTTCATTCAAAGTGTGAATAAAAAACATTTGGCATATTGAAGATTTCTCATGCATATTTAAAAAACCATGCTTGTCATCAAAATATTCAACAGTAATATCAATATTGGAATACTTAGTATACCATAACATTGGAATCCAAAGAAATTGAAATGAGTCAGCATGAAGTGTTTTCCTCTTATCAAAATAAATTAGAGTATTGAAATAATGCATTTCTGCTCTCTGCCTTTGAAAATGTCATTGAAATCACCTCATTCTCACAAAAGATTTGGATTTCCCTTTCCTGAGAAGTGTATGTTGTATGCTCTCCATCAGGTGAGATGGCTGAAAGGCAGAAGGAAAGGATAAATTGGGCCATCTAGATTTACACAGGAGTAAGAGAGACCAGGCAAGTGCTACTTTGTGTGTGCTAGTGGGTGTTAATTCACATCTACCTGCTTAGAGGGATCCGTGGGCAGCTCTGAACATTGTGATGTGTCCAATTTCTTTCTGTATGTGCAAAGAAGAATATGAATACTTGAAAAGCCGAAGCCTGCTCTGGAGTAGAAAAGCCAGCCCTACTACAAAGAAATTCTTGTGCCTCTAATTACCCTTCTTCACCTATAGGTGGAATTTCCACTCCAACAGCTTTAGCAAGGAGCCTGTCAGCCTGGGAGGAGATTTCTGTTTGTCTTTGTACAGCAAACACTGGCTCTGTTGTGCAGCACCAGTTTCTGTTTCTAATGATTTCCTGAATCCATTCTCTTTGGTACCTCAGGGAAGGAAGCAGTGATCCTCTTGAAAATTCAGATAATTGCTTTTATTTGATTTTTATTAAACCTCATTCAAGAATAATACGATGGCTTTTTTTTTATTACATTGTTCATCACTGTGGCATTTTAAAATTTGCTTTTCTAAAAGAAAGAATTTACTAAGTCAAAGATTTCATTCTAGGATTTTTTGCTGAAAGAAAACTGGGAGATTCTTTTGAGGTTTTCTTTGATTTCAAAGACTTTTGTAATATTGGTATCTATCTACTACTATCTCTACTTCCTCTCTTTAACAGCCCAGGCTCCTTCCCCAGGCCCAGCCAGCAGCCCGTGCTGTGGTTTATTGCGTGTGCATCTGGAGCTGGCTGGGCTGGCACGGCCCTGGCTGTGCCGGGCTGCTGCTGGCGGGAGGCAGTGCAAGGAACACCGTTCTCACCTGCTGTGGCTGTCACATCGCCGGGGAGACGCTGATAGTGGCTCTGGGGAAACTGCAGGCTCCAGCTCCACCGGGAGATAAGCACGGGGTCAGGCACAGAGCTGCCATGGAGGTTATCCCAACACAAAGCAGGAGGAAAACCTCCCTCTCCGGCTTTGGCTTAGTCATGGGCTCTGGGGTGACAGCTCAGTCTTCCTGCTGGAGAGCAGGAACGTGTGGCAAGCCTTCCTTCCTTTCTTTCCTTCCCTCCCTTCCTTCCTTCCTTCCTTCCTTCCTTCCTTCCTTCCTTCCTTCCTTCCTTCCTTCCTCCCTTCCTCCCTTCCTCCCTTCCTCCCTTCCTTCCTCCCTCCCTCCCTCCTTCAATCCCTCCCTATAAATCTCTTCCGTCGCTGATGTTACAGGTATTGTTCTCATTGTACACATGGGGTGTCTAATGAAGAGAAGCAAAATGTTCTGCACTTAGGAGAAATAAAAGTAGACAAAATTCAGGACCAACCACTTCATGTTGCTTACATACAGTAGAGAATAAGGCTTGGGAAATTTAATCTATTTACCTCTTTGCTGCCAGTGTGGCATCATCCACCGTCCTTTAAAAAGTCACACACAGAGCTACTTGATGCGTGGTTTTATGAGAGCTATTACTTTAAGAGTTGATCATTTAAAGATAAGTGTTTAGGAACATGAGATTTTCATATACTTTTAAAGCAAGTTTTCCCCTTTTTCCATTTTATCACAGGAAATAACATCTCAAAACACTGTGTAGACTTTGTAAAAGGCTCCTTTTACTCTCAAAAAGTTTTTAACAAGAATCCAGTCATCTTAGTTAATCCCTTTAAACCATGTCAATATTTACTTTTAAGTGGAGTTTCAAATACTCTATGAGCTGCACTCTTGGTTTAATCAGGACAATTCCCATTGACTGGGAATTACGGCTGCATACTGCTGGGGTTTACCTTGAGTCCTCATAGTTACAACTGGCGATGGCAGTAAGGATGATGGGACGTCTGTTGTTAGCATATGCATCTGCCCATGAATAAGTGGGTCCCCCAGGACAGCTTTTAGTCAGCTGCTGGGCTCCTGTCACATCTGTGATGTTCTGTACCCCCCACAAGGTTTCCAGAAGGGCCCATGGTCATTAAAATAATCAGCGTGGGACTTACAAAACGGTATGTTCACCCTTGTCTGTTCCTCCATATCTTTTTGGAAGAAATGTGGCTATATGGCAACAGCTTGACCCCTGCTCAGAAGGGTGACAGAGAGGACCAGTCACAACCCCCACCACCCTGCAGAGGGTTATGTGCCCTGAATGAGCAGCTGATCCCCAGCCACAGGGCACAGTTTCATTACTGAAAGCCTGTAAATACAGGCAGGACTTCAACAGCTCTTAGAGGATAATGGGCAGCTACAGTTGCTTGAGCATAGGTGTCTTTGACAGAGCTAAAGACTCTTATTAAGAACTGCAGCCATTTCCCATGGCTGTCTGCAACCTATAATTTGTGAGAGAAGCATATTTTTAATACTACTGGCACATAGACTTTTGTTTTCTAATTTTGATGGAGTAATGGCAACAGACTTTGCTCTGCAGGACAAAAGACAGGCAGATGGAGCACCATTTCATTATATAGTTACCCTATTTCACCTTCCTTTTCTTGAGGCAAGGGACAGGTTATTTCATACCACATGGGACAGCTTGCCCTTGCTCTTCTCTGCTAGCAGATGTATTTGGATCAGAGGAGAAGTTGCTTGATGCAAGATGCGGCTGACATTACATTCCTTAAATTATCTGGTCAATGTGTCTTATATCCTCAGTATTAATAAGAAATTTTTGTTCCATTTAAAGCTGGATTTTCCTTTGCTTTTTCTGTAACATGGAACAGATAACAGTTGCTGTCTGTAATGACTGGGAAGTTTAATTCAGTAAGTCCTTTGTTACTGCAGCGTCACAGGGTATTCACAGTACTCTGATGCCCTTCTTGTCCGTCTGTGATAAATCATAAATCCCTGGCCTTTTTTTTTTCTTTTCTTTTTTTTTAAACTATAGTCCTTATTTATCCTGGGGAGCATGAGGAAGCGTTTCTGTGGTGGAGGATGTGGAGTCATCATGCTGAGGAGCCTTCTGTCGTTGGATATCTCCCACACCACTGCAGGAGTCACTTTGGATGACTTGGGCGTCCCCTTCCAGTCCACATCCCCAGGTAGGGGAGAAGTTTCCTGTCTGGTAACTGGTAACAGAGAAAGGCCTCACTTCACTCTCTTGATCTCCAGTGAGGGGCTCCACAAGGATATAGGGAAGGCAACTGAAATAATTAAAGTCTTGCCTGGCTCCTCAGGATAATGCCTGGCCTTGGACACCGTATTCCTTGTCATTTTCCTGACCATGTCTTGGTTGCACACTGTTTGCCCGTAATGTTAGTGAAGCAAACTGAAAATTATAAAGCTATGGCAAAGATCAGAAGGCAGAAAAAGGTTAGTAAATACAAACAGTGAAATGAAAGAATGTGACTGGAGAGGAGCTAGTGTTAAATGGTGTGTTTCACAAGAATTTGAGCGTGAGCTTCCGCAGGAACCACACATGTCTCTGCAACACAGCTCTTAAGTCTCCAGCTAGTCACCCTTTTCCTTGCAGATTAATACTCATTTTAGGACACCTCAGCTTCTGGCTACTGCTGCCACTAAGGTATTTATTTTCTGAGAGACTGACTTTCACATCATGTAATAAATTTCTGGGATATATGGGGCATGCAGAGAACTGCTGGGTACATTTCAACTAAACAAACAGTCTGGATCAATCTCTCTGCATAGATATATTTCTTTTTGT
Organism: Picathartes gymnocephalus; assembly: GCA_013390045.1. Taxonomy (NCBI): domain Eukaryota; kingdom Metazoa; phylum Chordata; class Aves; order Passeriformes; family Picathartidae; genus Picathartes; species Picathartes gymnocephalus. The sequence continues at coordinate 456,594 of WEKY01058267.1, forward strand.
GAGTAGGAAAAGAAGCTATAGATGACTTTTCTGGGTTTTTTCCCCACAAAGAGAAAAAAAAAAGTGGTAACATTCTCTCTTTGCTTTTCATTTCCTTTCTGGTAGAAGTGTGCTAAAATTAAACATTTTCAGAAATATTTTAAGGTTAAATAACTTTAAAGTAGATCTGGATCTGAAATTTAACTAAATCAGAAATGCAAAATCTTTTCTCATTGCTTTTTCCTGATGTTAAAGTGATCCAGTATTTTGGGTTGTTGAGTCACCCCACAGAGTGACTCTGGAACCCCACCCACTATCACAGCTGTGGCAGTTCATACCATATTGAGATTTCTTCCATGTTCTAACTGCTTTGCAGTATAAATGGGCAAAGGCACTGCTTCTTTGCTTGGTCTCTCTGGAATCAGTCAAAAATAAACCAGCATATATCAGATGAACCCTACATGTTTTGTCTCTCAGGTTCTTTGCCATCTGGAACAGTTTCCTTAGGGTTCAAGAGTTTTTTCCTGAAGACCACCCCCACCCCACAGTACTGAAGCATGCTTGTCTCTTCCTCTCTCCTCCCCAAAAACTTCCTTTTGCACATTATGAGTCAGTTATACATTTCCTTATTATTGTCTGGTCTCATGGCTGGTCAGAGGACTGTCCTGAGTTGAAGTCTGTTGTCCTTTAACAGGGCTTGAATAGATGACAATCCATTCCAGTGTACAGTGAATCCCCAGCCATGCTGACATTCAGGAGAGCAGAGCAGCTCTGCAGCAAACCCCTCCATCATTCCCATTTATCCTGTGCTGGTTTGATTTGCTATTTTGTTGCATATGAATCGTATTCCGTGTGAAGGAAACTAAACCAGAGTTCTGCTTGAGGTACATGCCAATGGTACTTCAATCCCTCTAGGGAGAAAAGGGATCCATGGCCTACACTTAAACCACATGGATTTGGGTGTCCAGTCCAGTAAATGCAGTCTGAAGTAAAATGCCAAATCACATGCACTCTAAACGTGACTGTGAGCCCTCACAGACAGCTGCACTGTCCTACTGCTCTGCTCTTACTGTGCCTAATGGCTCACTAATGTAGGCAAAGCCAGAGGCGCATAAAAGGTACAGCAGTTTTATATCATCAGCTTCCTAAAATCAATGAGTTCATAAGTTTCTGAGATCATTTAAGCTCCTGACTTATGTCTTCAGGCAGCTAGCAATATACAAATCGTATAGTCTACAGTACCTGCAGAGCTGAATTTGTTAGATGGTGTTACAATAATTAATGGATTTGTATGTGATAAAAAGATGGGGTGAGCAGAGAGATCATCTATCAGTATTTCACCTATTAGGAGCTATGATTAAGTCCTTGAAGTTTTGAGATGTGGTCAGGTTGCAGAGCAGTTTAGGATAACAAGTGAAGACTGTTATCAGGTCCAATTACTCTCTAAAGGAAATTAAGAGAGGCAGAATATAATTACTTGAACTGGAATGTAGCCAGGGTGTTGGGATGATCATTTGCTATATGACCATTAATGACTGTAGTAGAAAACTGTGGATTTAATGCCATGAAGTAAATATTCACTCTCACCAAGGAGTCTGCTCGTTAAGAATAATATGGATGCAGTCATAAAGGAATGTTAATTGAATCCTGTGTATTGGTGAGCATTCATCTTCTGAAACCAAGTATCAGTACTAACATCACTCAAAATATGTAGAAATGCTGTTTAACATCTGTTGGGAATAGGGAATCGAAAGGGTTCTCCATCATTTTTTTGGTTCTGATGATAAGGGATAAGATGAAATTTCCATAGTTAGTGCAGACTGGCCTCTTTTGGAAAATACAGAAGCAAACATATAGGGATGCAAGCAAAACTGCTGAAGAGAATGGATTTAAGGAATGGCTTATCAGAAATACTAGATATAAAAATAAGATTTCGAGATTTCATGGAAGCCAGAGTGTTTAGCAAGTGATGTACTACTATGCCTTTTGTCCTTCTTCTGTCCTGAAAGTAATAACAAGATTTTGTAGTCAGTAGTCTTTCATGCATTTAGATTACCCTTCAATTGAGTTTCATACTACTCCAAAACAGAAGGATAAACACTATATGATAATTGCTTTACCTTTTACTGCAGTGCAGCAGATACATAACCACATTATCAGTAGAGGTATGAAAAAAATCAGTGCTTGACAATGCTTCAGGAATTTGAGATGGTAAAAACCCAGTGTATACTCTGAACATTTGAGAATAAAAGCTTTAGTCCTATGATTATTTCTGTGCAATACTTAGGTCATCAGCTACCAAGAGGGTTACACCCATCTTTTATACCCAACCTAGCAGTTCATATCAATACCTGCTAGGATGCCAAGCACTTTGAAAGCACAGTTGCCAGACTTTGAAAATTTTTAAAATACTTTGCTAGTGAGAGGTGGTTTGCTTTATTAGTGCCCACAGTGGCCAGGGTTTCACAGCTCACCTGAAGAATCTGGAATATGTGACTGATCTGTGTCTCTCTTCGCATAATGCACAGGTTCACTCAGAAAGGTCCCTCTGCTGAAACAGGAGAGCTGCATCCACAGATGCTCCTACAAGAAAGAGCTTAGAAGAGGCATCTCTGAGTCTTTATCAGCTTGAGGAAGATCCTGAAATTATGCAATTCAGGTGCAAAACTAAATCCTAATATCCACTAACATAGTTTATTGCTAGATTCTTTCCTTTCGTAGACCTGAATTTACTCAAGAGGCTCCTGTGCTTGCCAATGTTTTGTAAGGAAATCTTGAAAGTCTGTGAAAAATGTTAAATACAGCTTGTGAAGCTTGTTGGTAAAGAACTGAACTCTTAAAAATGCATCAGACTTGATCCAAAACATACTCACTTCCATGGGATAGTCTCCTTCACATAGCAGGTGGGGATTTTTTGGAAACTCATGAGTTTGCAGGAAGCTATATCCAAACCCAGAGAAAATTGTAAAGACATTTGTGAATGAGGATAGAGGAGAGAGAGAGAGAGAGAGAGAGAGAGGGAAAGAGAGAGAGAAATAGCAGTCTCTCCTCTTACTGCTTTCCTGAAAGTCCCACAAGCCTTTTTGTGCTTCTGGAAGAGCCAGAGGTAAGAGACCTGTTTGATTTAAATCAAGAGAATCTTGTTTAAAATATTCAAGCCTCTGAGAGAGCTGCTTACATTAGCATGGTTATTTAGCATGGAAAAAGGACTTCACTGCAGTCATCTTTGGGAGGCCCAGAGTGCCAGCTGCAGCTCCTGTAAAAGGAAATTCCAGCCAGCACAGAGAGTGCTCCTGTTCCCATTGCCCAGAGTCGCCTGTGCCTGGCCAAGGCTTCTGGAGGCTTCGAGCCCCTCTCACCTACTGTTTTTCTACAGAGTCAGAAGAGTCCTGTCATAAACACGTTCTTTCTGAAAGAAAGAACCAGACCTGCATCTGAGGCACCACTGACAACTTTAATAACTTATCTGGCAGAGGAGAACCAGAAGAAACCGGATCTGGAACTGGCAAAGAGACCTCAAGGTCAGCCCTATTTCAGCACATTGCATTTCATAATGGAATGTGAACAATAAATCCCATCATGTCTTTAATAATTCAATAGTTAGCATGCTGGGAGAGGAGAAAATCTGTGGTGTAGTGCATCAAGTTTTATTCCATTCTCTTACTTCTGAGCCTGTAAAGGCAGCTAACAGCACTTAACCTAACACTGCTGCTATTGCTACACAGGAAAACATTCATTAAACTGCATAACTCTAAGAAGAAAACCCTTAATTCATCAAACCATGTACATCAAAGGGGGATCTTTTATAACATCATTACATGAAGGGTACATTTTTTCCTTGTTAACTGAAGCTATGACAGGTCAGTCCCTCAGGCACCTTCTAACGGTGGTGGCCATGCCACAGGTTGTGAAGGATTTTATTGCCCACGAAGCCTTTCATACCACTGCCTGGAATGAAGAGGAACTTTATTCTAGCAGAAATATACAGGATGTAGTGAGCAAACATGGGAGCTGGAACATGCTGCCTTGTGCAGAAAAGAACCTCCTGTGTATGCAGTGCAGTAAGTTAACTGCTCCATGGACCGTCTCTGACATTTTGTGCTGCCGGATGCTGTGCGTGGGCACCTCACACTCAGGCAGGTTCCCCAGTACTTGCCAGACTAGGAGTTTGTGAGGAGCAGATGAGGATGTAAGACTTGGGCAGGTAGGTTGGCTAGAGGAAGGAGTTTTAAATGCCATTGTAGTTCCCAAATTTCCTGCTCAGAGCCACTGAGATGATTAAGCAGAGAGAAAGAGGCATCTGAATTTTTTAACAGGTATAAGCTTATAGAAAATGTCTTCTTCCACATACTTCTCCTCTGAGCTTCCAAAGGTTGTTCTGTTTTCCTTCTACTCTATTGCAGCCAAGTACCCATACTGAGGCCTTGGAGCAAAGCCACAGTCCAGTCTTTATTTCTAGCCTCCTGCTATAGATCCGTAAATAAAGTAAACCCCCTTATGGCAGAGTAATCTTCAAGAATGCCTCAGCATGAATAAACTTTCATAGCAAAACTATAACCCTTTCCCTGCAACTCAAATGAAGCTCATCTGATTTATATCTTTTGTTATCATTATGGACCACACTGGGAGTGACCAGGTTCCCTGTTTCCTGGCAGATTAAACACCCAGTGTACAAGAGATAGCAAGAGGCAGGTCAGTGGCAGTGGGAGGGCACTGGCAAAGTCCTCTGGCACAGGAAAACTCTTCAGCTGCCTGGGCAAGGCACAGTCACGGCTGCTGGGGGCTTCTCTGCCGCCTGCTGAAGTCTGTGGCAAAGGGAAAAACCTAATAGGAAGTAACATTTAAGTTTGGTTTTAAAATTAAGATGCAAATCTGCTACACAAATATCCTACAGCAGGCAAGTCCAAAGGGAGCATATTTCATTTTGGATCGGCTTAAATTTCTTAAACTAACTTCTCTGACATTTGTCTTGTGCCGGTTAATTTACTTATGTCTGCTTTACACGCTCACACTAAGCATAGATAAAGTTCTCCACACGAAGGCTTACGCTCTCATGACAAATCTTAGGCTGTAACAGAAATGTTTTTGTACCACACTGGCCCTGTGCATCGGAACAGCCACCACTGGGCACGGTTGTTTGCTCTTGGCGGAACATTTGCTGTGTCACAGGCAGGCTGTGAGGAAAACGGGAATAAGCCTTTTGCCAAGGAAGATGCAGAGCAGACTTGAACAGCTGAAGGGAGGAATGGAGGCAGTTAACACCTTGTGGGTAATTTTTAGCTGACCCTGGCTTTCTTTTACCATAAGATATTACTTAGTAATATTTAATTAATATGGGTATTAAAAATATAGAGGGATTTCAATGCCCTGTGAAACTCTTAGTGATTTTAGGAGTAGAAGAAGGAAGTTACTGTAGAAAGTTAATCCTAAAATTTGTAGGGATTTTTCCCCCCAAATTATCCTGCTCTAATCAGTTCTAATTCTCTTTATAAAGGAGAAAGAAGGAGTTTTGTAGAGTATTTTGAGAAAGGTATAAGTTCTCAGTCTTCACTTCCCAATCCTCCCACACCCCAGACAATGCCTTTACTTGGAGAGTTAAATAGTTCACTTATAAAAAAAAAAGGTAGAGAGTCCCCATTTCTGGTACACCCTTTCATCCAGTGTATCGCACACAGTTCCTATCACTCCTTATGGCTGCTTCTCCCTTTCGCAACAGATAGAGAGATAAAAATAAACATGTGCTTCTAGCTCTGCTTTCTAAACCATTAGAAGAACACACAAGCAGAACAATAACATCAACAGCTCAGTGTTTTTTCCCTTTGCACCATTGTCATCCAGAGTCTCTTGGGGAGCAGCAGTCACCAGCTGCCCATGACAGTGCCTGAGCAGGGTCTGTAGGGACAAGGGTCAGTCTCCCACCTCTGAGGATGGAGGAACAGAAATGTAGAAAAAGCTCCTGCTTGTTTAAGGGCAGGAAAGAAGGCAAATTTTTCTGTTCTAAAGCGAACTGCAATTTCAAGCTCTCAATATACCTTTCAAGTACATCTGTTGTAAAGCCTTTGGAGCCACTGTTATTTACAAAGTAGGAAGGTGCAACCAATGTAGATTACAAGAGCTCTTTTCTAAGAAGAAAGCAAGAAGTATGCACTCTTCCAGCATCCTACCAGGGCTAAAATTATGGTGGTTGCACTTGTAGGCAGGCAAATAGTCATTTAGCATGGTACTTTGCCTGTACAGTCACGGTGCTTGCAATGATTAATAGATAGGTTAATTTTCTCTATTTCATTTTTAATAAATAGCCCTTCTGGTCAGTTCTCTGCATGTTATGCTGTGTATGATATGTGCAAAGCCAGACTGGTATATTCTGTCCCCAGGCACTACACCGCTTTCATTTCCCAAGTTTACTCCTATCTTGACCAAATGGAGCAAAGGAAATAGTTTTTCCTTTCCGAGTTATTGTCCCAGATCTTTTCATTGCCATTACTTTGCCTTTCAGTTGTTGAGTGAATCAAGTTGCTGGCACTGTTCAGAGTGATTTCTTCTTCTCCCAGTCTTCTCCGTGCACTTACAAGGTTAAGTTTCCTGAAAATATTTGCTATCAGAATATTTAATTTTTAGTATTTAAATAGATTTGGGCCAAATTCAGAACAGAAACAAATAGGTATGGATCTGACTCCAATTTAACCTCAAATAATACATGAATGAGCTGCATATATAAGAACTATGAAACCAGGGAACTATTCTGCTGTGTTCTCCAAGTCCATTCTACTCATGATTTATTTTAAATTACTTTGGGTAGGGTCACCTTCTTTTAGCATGTCACTATCCATGACTGTTTGTGCATGCAGAAGTTGATAATGTCATAAACAGCTGTGGTTGCTGGGATGAACCTATTAAATTATTTTAAGATGCATTTTTGCATGTCTTCACACCAAGGTTAATACCCATGTGAGATGAAGGCTGCATTAAAAAATGTTTCTGAAATAAAAGCAGAAAAACTGGCAAAAACTTCATTTCCACCGGGACCTGGTACTTTCCCAATTCAACAAAGAAATCTGGTCCTCTCTCTCTCTGTTGCCCAGGACATTCTGCCGTGCAAAATCCTCTATTTCACCTGTAACATTTTTATGATGGTTTGTTCAACTCCGTTCTGTCATCACAGAAGGATTAGCAGATTGCTAACTTCTAACATGTCCCTTCCTCCTCCCCTGCTTTAAATGACAAATCCACTCACTGGGAGTCAGACACCAAAACCATTTATTTCTTTAAATGCTACCAGGCATCAAGGTCTGTCTCCAGCTACCTTTGTGATTTTGGCCTAACTTGTCACTCATAAGATCTACTGTTGTGGAAACTGTTAGCAGTACAGCGGTATAAAATTCAAACAGTCTCTGTGTGGTGGTGTCTGATAAGATAAGAAAAGTTATTTTGTGATTTCAAGATAGTTTGTCTCCTCTGACAGCTTTCATTTCAGTGTTGAGTTCTTGCACAGCATTTGTCTGTACTTTTAGGAAACACATATAGTTTAGGAAACAACTTACTTGATTTTTTTGTAATATAATAAAACTACAAATACTGATTTTTAAATGAAATTAGGATTCCTGAATGAAATATACTTAATATTCTAATATGTGCATTTTACTATTGCATTTCATCATGTTTCACTCTATTTCACTGAAAAATATTTAATCAGAGAAGAAAAAAAATCAAGATACAGCTTTCACAGAAGTACCGTTATTTTTTAGGTTAGCTGAAATGTTGAGAAATGGTAGTGAGGAAGAATATTTTGAAAATTTTAGGTTGTCTTCTTGAAGATCTGGTGTCTTTGGAATAGTGCAGAAAAAAAGGTAAAATCCACAAAATAAGACCTTCATTCTGCAGTTTCATTCTGGCTGGGGCGCATGTAAGGACATCATTTCCTGCTTGGGAAAAGGCTCTACTTTCTCTTTAACAGAGATGGTCCTGTTCTCATTTTCTTTATTTTCTGTTTATTTTGGACCAGCATTTCTAAGACTCCCATAGTGTGTTACAATCATGAGACTACAGTACTTGCATTACATGCTGCTGGTGGTGCCTCTCAGTTTTGTCAGTATCTATCCTGGGATCAGAAGGTTTTCTCTAAGCAAGGTGAGTGCAGTATGACCTTGTAATTCCCTCTAAGACACTATTGCAGAAGCAATCTCGGTTTATACTGTGACAGTTTGTGTTCCTCCATGTATTCTCCGGTCACACATGAGGTCTCCTGAGTGTCTTTGCCATGAAGTGGGGCTTTCCTGAGATGTACTAAGCGTGTTCTGGAGCACTCCCCATATGTGTGCTGCCATCTGTGCTCATACAGCAGTCGTGGGCTCTGCTCTGCAGGGTCCTGCTTTTAAAAGATAAGTCTCCCTAGGGGTAGGGGTGCAATGAGCAAGTGAGGCATTGAGGAGATGCTTGGCCACGTTCTGATAAAATATTAATGACATCCATTGGAAATCAATGCCAGTTTTATACTCCTTGCAGAGTCAGGGCTAGATTTAAGCTAGCGTAGAGCACTTCTGAAATACCCAAATGCGCAAAGCATTGCCTGTTTGCAAGGGAGAACCTCACAGAAATGAACTGCCCCACACAAACCAAAGCCACTCAGGACTCCGTGCTCTCTGGCAACAGCATCCACTTTCACAGTCCAATTCTTATCCCACTTTATGATAATTCCTAGCAGTTCCTTTCCTTCTACTGCCTGTACAGCTGCAGCACAGAAGTCTCCCCCCTCCCTGCTAACTTTGCAGTGCTCCAGGCACCGTGCAGACAGACACATTAACTGGTCTGTATCCCAGCATTTCCCTGCAGGACACAGGGCAGGCCACCCGCTGCTAACGCTGGCCCCAAGGCAGCAGCACTGCCTGGACCACGCTGCATGTGAGAGCTGGGATGAGGGCTTTCCTCACTGCTCAAGTCCTGACTCTCAGGCAGGGGTGGAGGTGTGCTATGACCTTGAAGTCCTCCTGAAAATTATGGTTAAACAGATTAAGAAATTTGCTGTAAGTAATGTCGGGTTCCAATTTTTCTCTGTTAAAGAGAAGGCAATATGTGCTTTTTTTTTTTTTTTTGAACAGGACACAGCATTCTCTGTTCAGGCATTTGCTCTGGAAACTAGGTTTACAAACTTTTGCTGGCAGCTTCGAAAGTGTAACAGCATATTTACATTTCCTTGTATGGAATCTAACTTGGTGCTTGGACAGGCAAGTTTTGGAAATTTTGGACAAACTTATGGTGGAGGGCTGCTGGAATCCATTTTAGCAGCGAATATGCTGAACTTCTAAGTGATTGAGATAGTGCTAGTATATCTTTTCAAAAGATTGAACTATTTTTTATTACATTGAAGATTTGTTCTTTATCAGAATGAAGAACTGAAGAGGTTTAATAAATGCTCTTCTCCCCAGAGTCCTTTCCCTTTGAAAATTTTACCTGCACTGACATCTAAGGGTCCAATTCACAGACCAAGGACTTGGGCACAATGTTCTTCTTTAATGTAAGGAGAGGTCTGACCCGGGTCCCCAGGAAAAGACCCAAAGCCATCATTACATGCAATGCTCATCAGCCTTAAGTACCACACAGCAGACCATTTGAACAGGTTTTGTGTGGGGGGTTTTGTCTTCAGTGCTTCTGTGGTGTGTGACCGAATTGAACTTTATAAATATCAAACAGGCCTGTGGCCAGACTGCTGTGGTTGCAGCATGTACAAGGGAAAAAGAGAAAGGCACTCTTTGAAACTTGTAATTTTCCTCACTTTGCTTTCTGTGTATTGTACTTTTAACATTTTAATATCCGTGTCTATATTTAGAGGCACCTGCCAGTCTCTTTGGCTGCAGCACTTCAGAGATCACAGCCATAGTGTGCTGGCTCCACTGCAACTGGCTTTGTCCTCTGGTTTTTTTGCCTCAGGTAACTTTTGCATGTAAATATATTTTGCTTCCTGTTCTGTAGAACTGAAGAACAACAGACTAGTCAAAATGGGGAAAAGAGCCAATAATAAGTGGATCTTTCAGAAACTTGATTTAAGAAGTCTTGACTGGAAATCAATTAAAGTCCATCACAGAGTATTTGAACTTCAAGACATTTTAGTACGAAGCTGAGGCAGGAGAAAACACCATCAAGGTTCTTTATAATGGAGAGATCCAGTGTTTTCATAAAGAGATAAAAGCAGACTTTCCAAGGACAGAACACCCGCTCAGACTTTTACACTGGATTCAGACTAAACAACCTGAATTTAATCGAGATTTTCCTTTCTCTTTTCACTTAAACCAGCAGCCACGCTGCGCAAGTCTGTGTGGTTTGTGTAAACAGCAAAATCAAGGGGTTTTCTTACGTTTCTAATAATAGTTTTAACCTCTATTCTGTGTATGTCCCAAGACTGGGGACATCAATAGTACTGTAATCTGCTTGTTCCAGCTAGGTTACTTTTCCATATGCAAGTGTGCTTGTGGTTTTTGATAAAAATTCAGCCTGTTAATTATTCAAAAAGGTTTATATTAAAGAACTGGTCATGTCAATCACATCTGTGGCCTCCTGGCTCATTCTCACCCAACAACCTCACAGTATAAGGCTTTTCTGGGAGTACAGCCCACTGTACTGGTAGAGTCATCAAGTGCAGTATGTGATTGTAATTGAGAGAAAAAGAAACAGGAATTGCATTGCAAGTCACCATAAGACTGTAAAATGGTTATTTTAAGTAATTTTTTTGTGTAATTGCTTGAAACTCTCTCGGAGATTACTAATTTCAGAGGAGTTTTAACGAGATTGCTTTAAAAAATAGTGGTTATAAATTAATAAATGAAATGATTTAGGGGCCTCTCCCCCCATTTTATTAACAAAATCCTAGAACAATTAATTTTAACATTTAATTACTGCTTTTTATTTTTTATAAAGGCCATTATATGATTTATGTGGGTGCTGAAACACAGTGCCTATGTGAGACTTTCTCCTGTTACCAGCATGTGGACAGATATAGTGAAAAATAATTCTTTCATTGCAGGGCTTTCTTTTCTGTACTTTATATCCAAATATATTTTCCCTGTGGCATAATATCCTAATTCACTTAATGTTTACTCAACTTCAAGATCCAAATCTCTCAAGTGGTTTTTAGGATATTGCTCAGTGATAAAATATACAATATAGGGGACAGTGCCTCACATCCACTGACAAAGAGTAAAAAACATACATAGGAATAGTAGGGGTTGCAAGACAGTGATATCAAGCTGCAGTACAGAGCAAGAAGAAGCACAGGCAGTTTTACAGTGAAACTTGAAACTATCAATGTCTATAGTATAGATTTTAAAAAAAAAAATAAATAAGGCCAGTTGGGGAAACAAATATCTGGTAGAGGAGAAGTGCAAGAATGGGGAAGACAGTTCTCTAGGAGGTATCAGATTGCACCTGGAGAACAGAGAAGCTAAATTTAACCAGCAAGGAGAAGTTTGAAACAATACATCTTAACAGTGTGGTTAAGCAACATAAAAACACTAAAATCAGCCAGAGATTCTGATATTTAATGCCTCATATCCCAGGAGCTGACTCAACAATAGCACAGTAATATTTCAACATACATTTTACAATGTATTTCCCTTGCCAATGTGCTTAGGCCAATCTATAATTAGATATAATAATTAGGAGCCAGGTAATATATTATTTGAGTTGAGTGAGTGTCTTGCAGTAAAGACACTCACTTTTCTTGCTTGAATTTTCCTTAAGCAAATTGTATTTCCTAGCGATTGCCAGCTTAGTACTTTGATCACTGCTTTTTCAGTTAGCTTGAATTGCAATGATTACTGTTTGTCTGGACTATTCTCAGTCACCTACACTTCTGCAGGAGCTAAACCATAGATAAAATAGAAGTTGAGAATTTGAAATTTTGGTTTGTGCAGTCCCATTACATTATGGTTATTACACACGTGGGTTCTTTTGAGGTTACATCTCTAAGAAAGTGAGGTCAGATCTTCCTGTCAGGGCTATCATTTAAATCAGCAGAAGCTGTTCTCTTGACATGTTCAGTGGAGGCCACATCCCTTCCAGGTTTATTACCTTGTGCTGGCCTCACTGTGATCACTGACAGAGGAACTGCACATGGATACAAACAGCCCTGCCTTGCCTTTTGGCTCCTTTTCAGATGTATCTGTGAATCCCTGGGAAGGATGATGGCAGGAATCTGCCTGTGTTTATCAAAAGGTGGACAGCATGATTAGCCATTTTAATCCAGAGTCCTGGCCACCGTGCTTAGGACTTCTGGGTTTTCCATGCTGCCATGGCAACACATATAAAGATTTACCAAGGGGAAAAAAAAAAAAAAAAAGAAAAAAAGAAGACAGAAATCTGGGAAAGGCAGTAGTGTTCAGGGGACAAAGTTTAACTCTCATTGAGTGGTGTAATGTTGAATATGATTTGCTGTACTGTGGCTCTGTTAGTCAGCTAACAGCATGATTTTACAACTGTGCGCACATACAGTTAACATTTTTATTTAAGAAATCCCAATAAAGGTAATATGCCTTGTGCTGTAGCTGTGGCTTGAAAAATAACTGAGTTAAAGCCCAGTTTCTTTATATGGCACTTAAAATTTAGTAGTGGTTTTTTTTTTCTTTTATTGATCTTTTGAACACTTCATTTGATACCAAAAGTAGACGAAAGCTGAATCACCCATTCCAAAGCCTTAAGGCAAGACTGGGCAGTCCAGATCTGAACTGAAATCTGAATATTGAAAGATCACCTTTCATCTATGATGCTAAAACAAAACCTCCATTTCCTCCTCATCTTCCTGAACTTTGGAGTGGCTGATCTTGCCAGCCTGTGTAGAGGCTATGGAAGAGAACACCTGAACTGTCATGCCAACCTTGGCTACGAATTGCTGCCTCTTCTAGACAAGAGCATTTTCTTCCATATATCACATACCCTCTGCTTTTACTGTGAAATAATTAAAATGATGCAGTAGAATTCAAACAGTACAAATATCCTGCGTGGCCTCAACACCTGCACCAGCTGTGGCTCTGCTGCTGGTGGCACTGTCCTGTCTGGGGCACATTTGCTGTACGTGCAGCTGTTCAGCCAGGATGGGCTTCTGATTTCTCACCCTAGCTATGCTACGCAATGTGATTAAATTAGATCTCTTACATTGTTCACTGACTTCTGCTAAATTACACCTTTGATTTCTGGTCCAATGAAAAGGTGCTAATTATCTTTTTAAGTGCTCGTTTAATGTTCTGCAGTGACATAAAGCATGAGTGCAGCCGTCTGCATGCCCAAACCTTCCAGAGGTTTCTCCCTGGCTGCTCGCTCTCATCAGCCTTTTTCATTTTTTCTCTGCTCCTTTCCTCTGTCCCTCTAAGGCACCTGCTGTGTGCCAGTTCTGCAGCTGAATAAATCTACAGCGTTGTTTGCTGAACTGGCTCCATTTTAACCCATTAAAAAAAGAAAATTGGCATCCTGTCTGCATTGCCCGGCTTGCATTACGATTTCTCTCTTTGATGGAGCTTAATAGACCTCACTTTGGAAATGGCTGCCCCTACTCTTCTCTTGAGCAAGAGGTTTACCTGGGGAAGCATTTCACCCATGCCTTACACAGCCTGCACCTGCCCTTTTTGTAAATAGTTTATGAAAGATCTCTGCTGTCGGCTGTGCTTATGTGACCAGCAGCCTTTGGAGGCCAAGGTGCCCAAACCCACCCACCAGGACCTGCACACACACATCCCTGGGGAACAGCTGCTGCCAGGGGCTGTTATCTCCTGGAAAGCAGCCCATGGCCCGGGCTCCCCATCTCCAAAGTGGTGGAACCCTGGCAAAGCCTGTGGGTGTCCCTTGTATGTCCCTTGGATGGCTGGAACACCACTCTGCTCAAGCTTCTCTCTTCATTCCCTGTCCCTAGACCCAGATGCTGGTGACTCCGACCTCAGCATCTCAGCTGAGTTGTGTCAAAGCTGTGGCTGCTCCCCAGTCTCCCACCTCTCACATGGGGACACGGCAGTGGTTCTGCAGAGGGATTTTCACAGCTGCTCCATGGCAGCCCCACCTCCCCTCCTCAGGGAGAGGCTGCTCAGCACTGGTGGGTAAAGGCACGGCTACCTCTGTACTGGCTCTGGCCTCACGTGTTCAGCGGTGCTTTTACTGCAAGGAAAGCAGATGTTTAAAATGCAGTTGTCACCTAAGTGCATGTAAGTACATTCTGTAAAAAACCTGCTAGGTTCTAATAGCTTGTATTTAAATAGTGAGAAAACCCCAAACATTGCTTTTCCAATTGCTGATGCCATCCCTGCTGGTTGTCCCTGCCCGTTCTGGTACATGTCCCCAGACCATCACTGCCCCACGGCTGGACACTGGGCAGAGTCTGCCCCAGGCTCGGGGTTACCCTGTCCCTGGCAGGTGCCAGCCTTGTGCCAAGCTGACAGCCAAAAATGTTTCTGTTTGGGTTCCATAAATGGTGAAAATCCAGCACAGAAGGAGAGTGGCACTGACAGCAGCCTGTGCCCTGCCCCTGTGGGAGAGGCCTGCTGATGAACCCACACTTTTATTACAGGTGGACCAGGCTGAGGCTGTTTTACAGCAGATTTTTTCCCTCTCAGTTTGAGCACTGTTAAACCTTTTCTGTGTTAGCTCTCCTGGCCTCAGCCTGTTGTCTATGTCTCAGCAGGGGCTCTGCTTACAACCAACAGGCACAGCCGTGCTCCCGGCCACCCTCCCAGGACAAAATGTGTTTGTGGATCACAGCAGTGGCCAGGTTCAGCAGGGCTGGCTGGCGTGTGCTCATCTACTTCTATTAGATTTCTCTTTAAAAGCACACTGGCTTATTTTTTGTTGTTACTTCCAAAGAAGATTAAATATGCCCTAGTTTGAACTTGAAGAATTATCTTGCTTTCACTCAAACATCCAGCTATGCTATATGAAACCCAGGCTTGTGAGGCTGCTGCATGAGAACTGGGTTGCCTCCACCTCTTTTTGCAGAATCCTGCTACCAGAGGTTTTATTCCCTAATCATTCCCAAGACAAATATTCCCAGGTGTCATAGTGGAGCAGAGTTACTAAAAAAAAAAGAAAGACAGAAAGAAAGAGAAAAAGCTACAAATCAGATTTCAAACAGCAGTTAACTTGCTTTACCATCACTTGCTTGCTAAGTGCCAGGGATCCTGTAGGTATTTGTGGGAATCAACCCACGGCAGTGAAGCTGCTCCCTCTGACTGAGTGTGCATCTGGGCTGTGCACCTGCTTGGCTCTGTTCTGGTCCTAGACTCGGTTTCTCCAGTTGCCCGCGCCCTCACACACATTTCCTACTGCCCTCCTTCATGGAGATGAAATCCATTCAGAGCGGACAGCTGCACTTCCAGGCACCACACAAGAGACAAAAGAACTTGGATTACATCAAAGTTTGTTCCCTAACCTGAGGCTGGGCAAACAGTACCTCACTGGGGTTTGTGCCCTCCAGTGCCTCCACAGCTCCTCGTGCCACACAACATTCCCCAAGGAAGCAGGCTGCTTTTGTGCCGTGCTGGTGGCTGTCAGTGCACCTCATCACTGTGGGCACTTTGAGCACAGCTGTCTCTTTTATATACATGTGGTGAGGGCACTGGTGGCACTGGTCAGACTGGGGAGGCCCACAGTTATGTATCTTGACACGGCCAATCCCCTCCAAAGGACTGAAGGCCAGAGCACTGTAGATATGATCCCATTGACCTCCTGGCTGCCCTCTCCAGTGTGGTCTGTTGGGATGGGATGGGGGGAGAGCTTTTTCCTGTTCTTTGTCATCAATTCTTCCATCTTATACCTCCATCAGCCCTTTCTTGCACTGAGCCCTTGCACACTGAAATAGTGTTTGCAGACATATTCTAATGAGGCCAGGGGGATGTAAGGACATACAAGGACCAAAGTAAGAAGACTTCTTTTCTGGAATAGCACGTCTCCTTTCCAACGTCTTTTAATATGGCTGCACTGAACAGTAAAACAACATTGACCTAACCATAACAGTCTTCAGAATTTAGTCTCTGCCAAAACTTTATACAGTCCCTTGCAGCGTGCATATCTCTTCACAGGTCTCAAATATGCAGGATTGAGAATAAATAAGACTATGTCAAGTGGAGAGATCTAGCCAGATAGTAAGGAAGATTATTCTCTACATAGACCTTCAGAAAAGACAGATTCCTTTATTTAGATTTAAACTGGGGAGAGTTGGTAGGTAGCAGTGATGTTTATGAGCTATTCATGGCCAACCTGTGAGGTGAATTGTTGTTGTTTGTTGTTTTATTTTAGAGAAGGGAAACCTTGACAGATAAAAATATGGGAGTGTAGTTGAACTTGTTGGGGGCATAATTTTTCTTACTTAAAATGCATTCTTAGATTTCAACCAATGCAATTTGGTTTAAAGGAATACTGAGAAGGTAAGCCATTCTTTCAGACTAGTAATTATTTTTGTCCTAAGAAGCTGTGAGGTTAAATTTTTAACACAAGATTTTTGACATACGTGTGTGATATATTAATGACCCAATCCGTTCCCCCAAGGAGCCATTTGGTTTTTAGCTTTTTAACTACTTTTTTTATTTATATTGAGGAAACAATCAAACTCTCATCTGGGACTTTTTTCATTGACATCAGTATGATTGCTTTGGGCTTTTATAAAGGAGAATTAATTAAGGGCACTGATTCATGATTGAATCAGCTTCAACTTTGGTGGCAAAAGAGGTTACTGCTGAGGTGATAACCTCAGCTCTTCTGAACCCGACAGGAGTCATGAACCAGAGATCCCTCCTGCTGCAGCTCACAGCCCAGCATGTTAACATAAATTGAAATCAATAGATATTGGAATGAATACACCACGTGCTGTGAACAGGGATGGCCCAAGAGCAGGGAAACTGTGCCTTCTGCCACCCTGCTCCAGTAACTTCTGCCAGAAGGGTGGAATGGACATCAGGAAGTGATAGATTTTTCCGTGGTCCAGAGCCTGCAAATGCCCTCTGTGTTGTACCATCGAGCTACAGCATGAAAAACTGGATATTAAATATCACATAAAGCTGGATTTTTGTTAGACTCCTGCATCCACTTGGCTTGGCTAGCACAACTAGTCTGGTTGATTTCAGAAGGAGTTTTGTGGAGGTTTATGGCTTTGCCAAACAATAAGCTAAACTCTGTATAATTTTACTTTGAAATAAGCCAGACAAAAGATATTCTTCCCAGTTCACATCACCATTCCCTGTACAATAAGTATTTTACACATGATTTTTACTCAAATGTGGGAAGAATGCCAAGAATGAGTTCCCAAGGTATACAAAACCTTACTATTACTTGGAGCGTAATACTAGGAAAAAAGTGCACATGCAGATGTGAATTGAACTGATCTTCAAGGGGACAACGTTTGCTTTTCCAATCCTATTCTCATTTCTACAGCTGCTGGTGATTAAAGCCCAGACCATTGTAGCTACTTCCAGTAAAAGTAAAGCCTAAATATAAGTAGTGTCTCCAAGACAGGAAAAATTGAAAACAAGGTGCTAGTGTCTGGCTGTTAACAGCTAAGACAAAGACCAGAAATACAGCTGGATAATTTTTTCAAGTGAAGAGACTTTCATCACAGAAGAACATTAAAGAAACCATAGTTCAATGTCAGCCAAAGTTAATTGTGAATTTGTAGAAAGTTCAGTGAAGTAGGTTCTGCAGATTCTCTTGGGAGAAAACAACATGCGATTACATTCTTCAAATGCTTCTATTTTTGTCTAAAACTTGAGTTAAATATTTTAATAATGAAGGAGGAAAAGGACATCCCATGTAAACCAGATGGTTTAGGTACTTTTGGAGGAGAGCAGACAGAGACAGGGACATTTTCTCAACTGCTTTTGTTTTTAGACCCATGACTTATATGCATATAAAATACTAAATTTCTTTACCATTCATCTCAATTTCTGACAGTTTTGTATGTCAATACATAGCTATTTATCTTAACTGAATTTGGCCCAGAAACCTCTATAGATCTCACCTAATATCTGTAGACTGCATTTGATCTCAATCCAGCCATATAGTCATTTCAGTAAGAATATGTGTGATGGCAAAAAAGTACGTTCTTATAATTAGGCATCACAAAACATTTGTCACCATCATTGAGTTGTAATTTAGGAACTATATTGCAAAAAAGTGAAAGACTCACCCAGAAGAGCATCCTCTGTCATTCTTCCCAGCACAGGCTGATTTCTGTCAGGGATTTGGGTCGGGTGTGGGACTGTCCTGTCATTATCTTATTCCTACGTGCAGCCCTCCCTCTGCTCACTTTCATTGGGAAGGGCAAGGTGGATGAGACACGATCTGGTTCTAACCAATGAATGACCAAACCACCACTAGTCTGTCTGGTTTTGCCAGCCTCCTCAAGACTGCAGTTCCCTGGGTAGTCTTGTGTGAATCGCCAAACTTGGTGCTGCTCAGGCCATGGGATTATTTTTAATTTAAGAAATCCTCAAGATTTTCACTATTTACAGTGGGCTGCCACCCATAGCAATCGTGCTTCTCTCTGCAATGAGTGATGATGCAATTCCTACTGCTTTCCTAGCAAACGGGGAGAGGTATAAGGAGTGGCACTGCATTTCTTATTTTGGTTATGAGTCATCAGCTCTCACCTTAAATACTAGGGTGAGGTCTGCCAGTAAAAAAAAA
>WEKY01058267.1:475227-545530 GCA_013390045.1 Picathartes gymnocephalus
AAAAAAGTTCTAATCGTGAAAGACAAATAGCCAAGCCTGGAGAGAAGGTTTAAACTGATAGTTGTGAGGGGCTCAAGTAATCCTCACATTAATGAAGCCAAAACCCCCATAGGAGATGATATTTTGTTAAAAAAGCAGGGCCTCTACTGGCTTAGAAAAGCCATTGGGACTGTGCCCACTTCTGTAACTCTGTGGCATCTCGCAGGATTAGAAAACTTCTTGTTTTAAGCTGTATTATTTCTGAAAAATTAAGCCTTCTGTTTCTCTCCCCCATCACCTAAATTGCTGATAATTATAGCAGTACTAGAGTTGCTAATTGTCAGACTTCTGGAAATAAACTACCACTATTCTGAAGCAGAGATCTGCTGCATAGCAGAGCCCCTGAGCCAGCTCCTCCATGGTGCAAACCTATACTGAGCTATGAAGGAGGCAGGAAGGAATGCTGATTTATACCATCTGAAGAGCTGACCCAGAAGCTGGAGTAAATGGGCTTGATCTAGCAATTCCCAACATCCTCACACTCCAGCAGTATTAACGATCAATTAGGAGGCACTTTGTTTCCATACCGCAGCAGCAATAGCTTTAGCCCTCCTTTGAAAGGGCACGAAAGGGCAGAGGGCAATGGCTGAGCAGAGAGATGACAAAATAAAGTGGGGAGAAACCAGGGACTCTTAGGAACCTAACTGCAAATCTTGTAACAAAATGCAATTGGACAGAAGGGACTTGGTTTCAGATGTAAAGTAAGCTAAATAGGTGAAAGAGTTCTCTTTAAACTGTCATCATTAATTTAAGCCAAACTTAATTAAAAAAATAAACTGAAACAGCTGGGTGTAGGAAGTGGCTGGCTGACCTCAGTGCTGAGGCTGTTTTCCTTTCTCCTTTTAAACCATTGTTCATCAGCTTCCACTTAAGACAAACCAGAACCGTCAGACTAACCACAATCAAAACCATAGGGCTTGCTTGCATCTAGTATTTCTCTCTGTGTCATGACATCCATTAAAAGAAAGTAAGGAGTATCACTGGAAAATTCCTTTTACACATTCACATGGTCCCACGCTATGTTACCTGAATGAGAGGACCAGTGAAATACTTAAAGCCTCAGAAACATCTTTTTTCCAAAAGATCTTTGAATGCGCTTGTGTCTTTATAACATTTGAAAAAACCATTGTTTCTACATCTTACTCTACATAAACTTCTGAATAAAAGCAAAATCACTGCTTTATCCCTGCCTCTTACCCAAGCTATCCTTTGTCAGGCTGAGATAAATAGTCAGATCTTTGGAGTAGTTACTGTCTTATGATGTGTGCCTTCAAAGCCTCTCCTACTACATTTCTACCTGGTTCATCCATGCAGAAAAGCAGTACAAGTACATGCTAAGGGCTGAAAGGCCATTACTTCAGCTCGGCGTGGAGAACAGCGCATTGCTGCTCTGGAGGGCATACAAAGCATCTCATTTACTTGATTTCCAAATAGTGGGAATATGATAAGCCTGTCCCAAAAACGTTCTAGTCCTAATGTCACTGTGCTGGTCCAGCCCAATGGTGAGCTCACTCCTGCACTGCTGTCACAGTGGAGCCCTCTAGGAGGAAAGGACTACTTATGGCTCACCTAGTACTGATTTTTAGGATGTCCAACAGAACATCTGTTTCTATGTGAAAATACTAGAGTGTTATTGAAACTCATCAATTCTGCAGTAGGAGGAGATTACTAACATACAGCACACTCCCTCTACATTTCAAACACAGATCAAGTGATAGTTTCTGAGAGGTTATTCCACAAGTAATCAATTACTCTTGTGAAGGAAACAAGATCTCTCAGCTTTTTTCTTAGCTGATAGTCATCAATGCCCTCAAGCACATCCTTTTTACTTTGGTGGGACTTACTAATGTGTCTGAAGTTAATAATACGTTTAAGACCCATATTTCAAGAGTCTGAAAGACCTATATAATGCAAATAATCATCCTGCCTTTGCAGGGCTTGTCTTAGCTTGGAAGAGGCTTCAGAAAGTCATTCAGGAGCAGTTATGTTTTACCACACAGAGAAGAAAACCTAAAAAAAACCATTTAACACCACACACAAAACCCAGGATGGACTAAAGTATATTTTTGTAGTAGTGAGAAACCTTACACTCATTCATCATGGTAACAAAATGGTGGTTACGTCACAGCTCCTGCTGCAGCAGGAAACACTGGTGCACACACTGGTGCCATGTACAGACAACAGGCTGCACTATTTTTCACTATCTCAGTAGCATATTGCCACCCTTTGGAATTCCTAAAGGCAATTCAAGCCAAATATCCCAATCTGCACAACTTTGATTATAAGTCTCTGTATTTTTTGGTATTAGTTATCATGTCTAGATTCCCAGTCCCACTGTAACAAAGTAGGAGTTTCTGGTGGTTTTGTGCGAGTTCTCTATTCCTTTCAAATGAGTCTAGTTAATGCATTTTTATCTCAGTGACACTTGTCCTCCCAGCCCACTGCCGTGGCTACCCGAGTTGTCTAATGGCTTTGAAAAACCTGCTGTCATCTCTGGATCATTTCACACATTTAAAAGGACCATCTATCAATTCACTGTTAAAAAAACACATCAAACTCAAACCCGTGGTGGTTCTGTCTGTGGAAAGGAAATGGTGATCTGCCCATCCAACCAGGATTAAAGTTACCTTGTTCCTTTCTGTTCAGGCTAGCTCCTAGAAGTCAGGAGCTGTGACCATTGTGGATGCACTCAGAAATGTGCAAACCGCAGCAGGAGCTCGTGCTGTAAAGGACAAAGTGTTCCTCAGTGCTGTGCCTGGCATGTCCCACTGTGGGCTGGGGGAACACTTACCTGCTGCAGCTGCTGGGCTGGGGCACTGCTGAGCAGAGCCCAGAGCTTCTGTCCCCTCCATGGTGGGACTCCAGCCACCTGGAAATGTTAGTGTTGCCTGCCCTTGCTGCAGGGGAGCCCAGGAACCATGAGATGAGTGGCATGAGCCGTCTTCCCAGGCTCTGCAGCACCTCGTGTTGTTGGAGCGGTGGTAGAAAAACAACCAAGGGAATTTTCCCTGAAAAGCTTTGAAATCAATATTCCAGTAAATCATCAGATTCTGAAGAATAAACAGGTTGTCCCAGGATGAAGCAATTAATTTGTTTTACTCTCTGACCTGCTAAAATGCAAAAATTGCTGTGGAATTTACTCTGTGTGACACGTTCAAGAAACAGAGCAGTCTCCATTAGAGCTAGTGTTTTTCTAATTACAGCTATAAATAAAAGCTAACCTCCATTCCGATTTAAAATGGATTCCATGGACTGCCAGGTGCATAGGTGATGCAATGCAGAGAGATGAATGCAGCAGCATTTGCATCATCATATTGACTTACAGCTTGGGGGTTAATTATTGCATTCTTTTGCCAAGTATTGGGACAGCCATTTTTAGTCATTTCCAAAATGCTAAAAAGAAACTTGACAGCTTCTCATTAGATTAGAATAGACAAGATGCTTGAATCAACAGTGGAATTTTATTAGGGATGCTCAAGTATAAAAACAAGAGCTTTTCATTTTGATATTGTATACTTTATGCTGTATTGATTTGGTTGTATTGATTTTTAATAAAAAAAGTGTAAGTGTTTCTCCAATGGTGTAAAGTAATTGTTATTGTGCCACAGAAAACAGAAGACTGCACCACAGTAATTAACATTTCCTGGCAAGGAAACTAAGTGAGCGAGCTGCTGAAATGGGCTTTAAAGCATGTTTTGACATAGCACAAACAGGAGCATATGCCTGTGAGGGGGTGATGTGGCAGGCACGGCAGTCGCTGCGAGGACTCAGATGGGAGCAGGAGCCCTCGCAGCTACACCCGGTCCCGTGTCCCTGAGCTCAGCCGGGCCAGGGACAGGCTCCCAGCTCTCCTCCCGTGTCCTTCATGCAGCAGCCTGGGGGTGGCTGTGGATGGAAGGTGGAGTGCACCCCTCATGTGGCAGCTGTTTGGAGGCAACTCACCAAACTGCAGAGGTGCAGCCATGAGCTTTCCTGATGCTTTCAGCTCTTGGCATCCACGCATTATTCTCTCTCATATCCAGGATGCCCTCTGTAGGTGTAGGGGGCTTCTGGGCAGCTCAGCACACAGAGAGCCCCTCAGGCCTGGCTGGAGCTGCTGGGCTCTGTAATGGACTGAGGACTTTGGTCCTGCACAGCAAGGGAAAATGAAACACCGCATACAGCAGGTATCTCCAGCATCAGCTGAAACGAGGGAACTGAAGATAAATGCCTCTTCTCCTCCTCCATGCACCTTTAGAAGACTTGAACAAACTTCAGTAGAATGAAGTCAATACAGCTAATTCCTAAAAGATTTCAGTTTAACTAAGAAGGAAAAGAAAACCACCTTCTCTTTAGGTAATGAGTCAGGAAAGGGAGGTACAGATAGCTGAACAGATTAATTAGCAGCTGGGAGATGAATACTATTGTGTTAGCTAGTGTAACTTAAACCAACTCAATCCCTTCTTTTGAGACCATCTACATTACAGACTAATTATAAGATATGTGCTACAAGAAAGGAAGCTCTTCTGAAATAAGTTAAAACACATCCAGTGACAGTGATAAATCCATTAATAGAAAAGAGTGCTCCCTATAGCTCTTCTCACATAACCAAGTTTTCTTCTTTTGTGCTAAGTTAAAATAAAGTTTTGATCAAGTAAATAACATTTTATCTCAGCAAAATGGCTCCAGATCAATACATCACCAAAACTCAGGAGCTGGTCTGTGTGTACCCTCAGATAGAATGTAAAAACTGCTGGTGAAGACTAACCCTAGAGCTGGAAGTAGCAGGGCATGGGATATTTAAAGGCATATTTACAGGAAACTCAATATTAATAAAGAACCTCGGCAGAAAGGAAGCGCCTGTAACCACTCTGACTGCTGTAGCCACTAAAGTCTTCAGACGTATTTGAGAGAACAGCTAAAGCCCACCCTCCAGCTCAGGAATCAGCATCCTTTGGCCTCTCAGGCACCTGGTTTTTATCTCTTGTCCTAATCTCCAGTGTCAGGGAAGCTTGCACTAATACTATCTCCCTGGTTCCTAGTTCTCTGGTGAAGATCCTGTATCTAGGCAGAAGCTGAGAGACATTGTGTAACCAGGAGAAGATTTCTGTAACTGTGTTTTCTTTTCACTGGAAGTGATATAAAAGTGCAGCGTGGTAGGGCTTTATGTTTTGTTCAGAGGGTAACATGGATAACATGGATATGTAAATCTGATCTCTCACCTGCATTTCCAAAAATGTAATTAAAGCTCAGGTTATTTCTGGATACTCCATCCCACTGCTATCTTTCCCTCTTGTGCAGATCTTCACATGAGGGTCTTGCTGTGCCATGCAAATCACACTCAAAAAGAGTGTTCATATGTCATTTAGCCTTTGGTACAAGTCATCCAAGAGGTACCACTGTGGTCCAACTATCTGGAGCAGAATTCAGTTCTGGGGTGTGTTAGAGGCTCCTTTGTGAAATTTCTATGAAACATATTTTAATAATTTTGGACAATTGAAATAGACATTTTATGAAAATAGAATTCTCTGGCAAGGTAGTATCTTGCTGTCTACTCTTCCCATTGTCAAATTGATTTCTGCCTGTAAAGGGCAGTTATTGGTGTACACATATTCCCAAGTACTTCAGGCATCCTGCTTGTTGATTACAGATGGTTCCAAATCAAAGCCTCAGCTTCCCAAACCTTGACATTTCAGATAGATTTAGAAATAAAAGAACAGAAAACTTTATTCTATCAAAGTAATCTTTTTCTTTCTGAGATTAGTTATAATACAAAATTTATTCTTCATGAGTATAATTTTCCACTTTCAATTTTCCAGAAGTCCTGCTACTGGAGGAATGACTCAGAAAGCTTTAGACGTGACAAGCACAGCCTATGTGAGCAGATGATACAAATTAAGGAAGTTGTGCTATGTTACTTCAGCCAAGAATCTGAAGTTCAAATTTTTTCTCTGTTTTTCATATAGCTGTATTTGATATCAGGAGCCTAAATCAGAGAAATTAGCAGCAAAAGTCTTATTGGTATAAGTGGAACACTGAGATGGGCAGGACTCCCTCCAAACAGGCTCGAGAGAAGTCATCTCTCACAAAAGTGACGAAAAGTATTAACAAGCACATGGGCAAGGTGAGACCTATAAGGCAAGAGCAAAGCCATGAGTGGTTCTAACACCGCTTGGTAGAGCACTGTGTTATCAAAACTTGCTTTAAATTTTAGGAAATTATATATTCCAATGGGCTGGTACAAAATATATGTGCTCTGTTAAGTGGATCAAGACATTATGGTGTTAGTCATGCTGATAAGGTTTTGTTACCCTTATGGTGATCTACAGGAGAAAGAATGTTTGCCTGCAGAAGAGATAAGACAGTAAAACTGCTGTGCTCTTGTACTGCTGTGATTCAGTGATCAGGAGCTGTTTCCACTACTGAGAAGTTCAGGTCCAACAAAAATCCTCTGGCAGTCTCAGCTAGTGACTTCATGATAGCTTCAGACAAAACCTTTTGCTCGAGATAGGGTATGAATTGAAACAATCTGGTAAAGAAAAACATTCAGTCAGTATTCAATAGAAGTGCAAATTTAAAAGTTTCCCCCCACCAGACATATTTTAATGAATGCATAGTTACAGAGTGACTATGTTATCTTATAGTTTTCTTGTGTCATTAGCTGAGAAGAGAGTTTGAAAAAATTGTCCCCACAGAAATCTTATTCATATGTTTTATTATATGTTCCAGTGCAGGCACCACTTTAGTTTAATGGTATGTTGGATGATGGTACAAATTTATAGCCAAAGGTTTACATCACAGACAGCTGGAATGAATAACAATAAATTAATTTAAAGTGCTACAAAAGTGCTCCCCATAGTATGCAGTGCTTATGTGCTCAAGACTAATAATTTATAAATGCACGTCTTTTATAATACTGATCTAAAGTCCTGAAAGCAGCTAGTTAAAAAGCAGTCACATGACATAAATTATTTTTATTAATATTTCAAATGCATGATTAGGGTGGGCACCATGGTCATTAGCATTAAATAGCTTTCCTTTATGACCAAGTGCAATGAAGCAATAGCCAGACATAGAAACCAGCTAAGCAATGGCAAACAACCATTGGGAGTCCCGAGGTTATTGCAGCTGCTTCTTCCACGTGCTCTTTAGAAGCCAGTGGTCATCACAGCTATGGCTATTTCCCTTCCTTTTGCTTCTCTGTTGTTTTTGTCCCATTAGATACTCGGAAGTCCTGAAGAATAAAAAGACATGCAACGGAGTGCAATCAGAAGCAGCTGTGCACCTCTGCATGGCTTTCCTTCCATCCCCAACCACTGAACAGCAACGGTGCAGATGGCAGTGAGGGGGCCAAAGGGTGCTCTAAGCCCTGTCCTCACCACACCAGCAGTGCTAATTTCAACACCGAGAGAATACTGAACTCTTGTACAAACTCCTGCTTGGATGGGGGAGGTTACTTGAAAACCTTTTACTTTGGGATGGCACATTTTTGGTTCTGTGTCAGGGAATAAGAGAGAAGTGATGCCACCAGGCAAACAAGTATTTGCAGTAAAGCATAGTGGACATTACGGGTCAGGGCAGGCTGTAAGCTTTCCTTTTGGGGCACAGGACTATTTTTTTTCTAGCGTAACCCAACGTCTTTCTACAGCCTTCCATAGTGAAAGAGTATATTCACTATTTCTAGTGGGGGTAAAAGAGCAACCAGCTCAAATAACTTGGGTAATGTTGCATCTTTTTCCCCAGTGCAGTTCGCTGGCATACCTCACTGCAGGGATGTCACTTGCCTTAATACCACCCTTACTCTCCCCAGGCAAATTTGGCTGCTTCTCACTTTTCTTGGTGAAAATAATTTACCTCTTAAATGCAGAGTTATTAATCTGAGGTTATAGAAGGAGTCTTTCACACTGAGAGAAGGATCATGAATAATTTCTGTGTCTCTTCTTCTGGGCCATTGCCATATACTAGACTACATATTTGAGTCTTGGCAGATTGAAAAAATATGCACCACAATCAACTCCATTCACTTTGGTGGTTCTTTAGCAAAGGAAGTGGAGTGAGACACGAAGTGGGCAGAAGTATCATCATCTGGTCCCTCCCCTCTCTCTTTTTAAAGGAAAGCAAGCTGTTTGCGCTACACAGAATTCAAGCTTCTAAGTAACAATGCCTGATTAACTTTTTTTAGTATCACAAACCTTTGCAAATTCATACTCTTTCTCCTCTTCCTTTCTGGCTTTCTTTGAAAGTACTTTGTAATGTAACACGTTTTTCCAGAGGTCAGTGGGGACATATTTGCATTTTGATACACTTTAAATTTTTGCCTCCAGCACGCCACTCAAATGCGCTGTGCTAATCAGAAGCCAGTAATGATCTCCTACATGCTTCAAGTGGGTGGCTGGGCATATAAAAGCACCTCAGAATGCAAAAATCGTGAGAGAGCAATACAGAGTAAAGATAAACAAATACAAAAAAAGGGACGATGCTGGCAAAAGCAGTTTGGATTTGTAAGCTGAGGGTTCTGCCTGAAATAAGGAGCTAATGTGTTTATGTGCACCACTGGAGTGATAAGGGGATTGGGGGGGCTCCTGCCTCAGCCAGCTGCACTGATGGACTGCAGGTTTCTCTGAGCAGATCACTTGTATGTCAATATACCAGATGAGGCATAAGCATTTCTGGAGGCTTTTTATATCGTCAGTGATACCTCATGTTCTGAACAATCCAAATCCAAGATTAGGCAGGATCTAGGAAAATGGGGCAGCCCCAAAGCATGGGTTTAATCTGTGTGCAGGTCTTTTATTTTTAGCAGTAATTATAGTTTTACACTCAAATTTGCCTGCCCAGAATGAGGGTGTGTGTGAAGCTGTATGGGAGAGAAAAATAACAGAACTCAAGAGATTATTTATTAAAAATAAAATTTTTTAAACATGTATATCTTTGACAGACTGAGTTGCAAGAAAACCTGAGCACTTTTTCAGTAACCACTGCATCAGGAGAAAAACTCCCGACAAGCAGACGTTGCTTAGGCAGCAATCAGCCAGGCAGTGTGTGAGAGTGTGTGTGTGTGTGTGTGTGTGGAGGGGGAGAGGGATGGAGAGACAGCCAGGCTGCCAGGTATTAAGGCACTGTTGTGAGTGTGTGTGTGGCTGCAAAGGATGGCAAACTGTGTGTGAGGAAATGACATGTGAGCAAAACCAAGCTGCTCCGCTGAGTATTTTGTATGTATTTTTAAGAGAAAGCAGCAAGAAGAAACCAGGAGAGAGAGACTGAAAAGACAAGGCAGGAATGACCAGGTAATTGCATGTCTGGGCTAACAGCAGCATAAGGCAAGAAATCCAGGCATCAGGGAAACCATTTAAAGCCATATTGATTCGTTTTGGAGGTGAGAAAAAGCAGATGCACACAGCTACTACGGAATAGCTCTGACAGCAGCTACGGCTGCTTGATTTTACTTTTTTTTTTTTAGCGAGTTTCATTCACAGAAAGCTGGCACTGTAATCCCAAACCAGCCCGCACCCCTCAGTGCATCACCTCTCCCCCAGCAAGCGGAGCTGCCATCAACCCTGTCCCAGGCAGGCAGCGCCTCCAGCCAGCCAGCTGAACCCTCAGGCAGCGCCGGGATGGAGCGGCGAGAACGAGAGGGACAGAGGGAGGGCAGCGGATCAATGGCTGAAATTCAGCAGCTCTGGCCATTTCCAGGGAGCTGGGAGCGTTTGGAGGCAGAGAAGGTTCAGAGCCCATCCATCTCCACGACAGACAGCAGCTCTTCCCCGGGAACTCTGCCCAGCCCCTGCCCTCGGCAGCACACAAAGCAAAGCTGCAGAGCAGAGGAGGATCCAGGACTGGGTGGTGCTGCTCCTTGCATCTAGAAAATGGGAGGTGAATCGCACATGACATGGGAAAATAAGTGGGTTTAGTGTTCTGTAGAAAATCCTATGTTTTGGGGAAAGAAAGGGCAGGGTTTCTACACGGAAATACTGTCAGGTGTTGCCTGCACTGCTTCCAGGAAAACAAGCACTGTGCCAGGCTGGGCCTTTGCTCTTCAGATTTGTACTGATACCTTAATCAGGTGGTCCTTCATCTATGTATCCAAAGATGTAATTATAGAATACATACAGAGACACTGGGGCTGTGATCTTCAAAATATTGCTTTTCTGGAAGCCACATACCTGTGAAGGTCTGCCTTATCCTCAGTCACAGAGTGAACCTGATCCTCAGCCAAGGCTTCTGAGTCTTCCCCGGATTCAGATTTTTCTCATGCAATCAGCTTATTCACTGTGAAGTGTGGTTTCAGACATACAAAATTCAGTTCAAACTTTGAGAATAGTTATAGCATGCAGGTCAAAATTTTCGTTTTCTGTTTGAAAAGAAACTGGACTCAACAGTGAGGGTAAGGGATGTTCAGGAAGGTTTCCTTAAGAATAAAAATAGTACCATTTTATTTAATCTGAAATGAAATTTGGTGTGGTTTTATTATTTCTGGAAACAACAATCTAGGTGCTCTTCTGAATTAAACCCCAAATGCTCTCATAGCACCTCAGATACTGTCCCATCTTTCCTGTTTTCTACTCCCAGAACCTCAAGTGTAAACAGGTAGGGACGGGTATGCTCACTGGCTTGGTCTTTCACAAACATCTGCTGAGAGTCTTATTTGTAGGAATTGTTAGTTTGACATAAAGAAGGTCAGAAAATTTCTATCAGGACAGTTTTCCTAAAGAAAAGAGCTTTCAAGTAGATAGAACATTTTGTAACAACATAAAATTCCATTTTACCATAGAAAATGGGTATTCTGGTCAAAATTTAATATTCACTTCACTGACAGTACATGAAAAAATAATCAAACATTGTCCTAACTGGCACTAATTCACATTTTTTTTTATTGGCTACACTGAGAAATGTAAATCCAGAGTAACTTCTTCGGTCTCATTCAAATTCCTTTGACTTATCCTGTTGCAAATAAGTTTGAAATCTCAGTGTGATTGGTTCAGTGATGAATATCTTTACCTTCTAGGTATATACATACAGACAAAATATGTAACAAAAACCCAGTGCATTTCAAACCAAGAGGCTTAATGGATTCTGCAGCAGGACTGTTGTGAAGAGTTCCAACTCCCTGGGGATTTGGTTTCAGTACCACTGGTTAGAACATATCAAAACATGTAAATTTATAATTAAAAGTAAAAATATACAGCCATGTATTTAAAATTATTTACAACTATATTTTTATCAGCTGTAATTTGAAAATGATCAGTGTTACACAGAACACTGGCTCAATTTTAAAGGTTAGGTACATCTTCCACTAAATTAAACATACCCTAAAATATCTTTAGATCTGATGACTGAGTAGTTTAACAGCATCTTAGCAATACTGAAACATCTCTATAAGTCTTCAGATTTATTTGTAGACTAATATATTTTGTTTTTCACTTGCTAAAAAAATTAATCCTTTGCTTTAGATAAAGAAACAAAAATTACCAAGAGATAGAGTGAATGTCTTGTCTTCAGAAAACCACAGATCATTCCCACAGAAGCCAAATGCAGGGTACAAAGTCTTTGTATTACTGGAAGCACTTCAGGATCTGGATTATGAGTCAGTCTTAGTTCCCTGCATGGATTCAAGTGGAGAAATTAGTTATTAATATGCAGATTTTACTTTTTATTTTTAATTCAGCTGGTTTGCAGCAGGCCAGATCACTTCATCTAAAAATATCAATTTAAATGATCATGAGTGCTGCACTGCTTTAGTGTGACAGGTATCACCTTCAGCAGGATCTCTTGTAATTCGCTTTTAATGCTTTTCCAAAGGGGTGCCAATTTTCTGCATCTGATAAATAACTAAGTTGGGGTAATTCTGTTTTCCAAGGCAAATATATAAAGTGAAGAAAACAGGATGAGAGCAAAGTCATCCCTAGTGTAAACTCATGGACTTCAGTGGTATTACACTAGAAATACTTGCAGATTGGGGTTTCTTATGCAAAAACTGACATGAATTGTGCCTAATAAGAAAGTACCTTAAATCATGCCTTGGGCAAAATAGCTCAGTTAATCCCAAAATGTTGTTGCAAGAAAATCCCTTCCTTTCCACAGTTTTCTAAGGGAGTTATAAGGCATGTTACATAGCCATGCTTTTCCAAGCTTTTTCAAGCTTTTTCTTGATTCAGATCAGTCTGCTACTTTTGTGAAGCATTTTATTGGTTAATTTTCATCTCTTTCCCCCTCCCAGCCACAAACCAAATAGATTTACAAGGTTACTTACTGCAAAACTTCACAGCTTTTCAGTCAGCTCTTGCATATATTACAGAAAGTGCCAGTTCTGCTTCCTTGTCTCTAAGTCCCTAAAATAATCTGGGCCCTCTTTTAATTCTGCTTATATGAAATCAGGAAACATTCTCCTAGAGTTACACAAGCCCAGTTACATTGCCCAGAAATGATTTTTTAAAATTTCAGAATATAATAAAACCAAAAGAAAATGAAGTCAAAATGGCCAGTGTAATGAAACATTGGAACTCAGACAGAAGTTAGGTGCTGAGTTTTACTTTTACTTTCCTGCCCCACCCTTTCTAAAATACTATGAGAGAAAATAAACATTGAGGTGACAATACTGAATAAACCACAAAACATTTCAGAAAAATCTCTGCTATGATTTTTTTCCTCTGTAATTCACATATACACTAGTAAATCTTTTCAACAGAATAATGTTTACAGGCAAAAAGTATTCTGTCAAATAATTTTCAGCCAGCTTTCCAAAGCAACACTGCTGTGAAAAAAAAAAAAATAGAATTATTCATCCCAATGTGTCTGTGTGGTGTGACTCTGGCCATTTGTGACTAACCCTCAAGCCCAAGAGTTTCAGAACTGCCCCAGTGCTGAGTGATTGCTTTCTTTCCAACCGATTGCTTTCATTTCTGAAGATGGCAGCTTTCACATGAACAGAGCATCCTGCTCCCTGCTCCCTTCACTTCCATGTGCAGAACTGCAGCCACAAAAGTCCACTCAGCTTTGCTGGTGATGTGCTACACATTGGATCTGCTTGCAGTGCTGGCAGTCTGAAATACTGCTGAGTAGGGGCAGCAGGAGCTGGATCTTAATGATTTGCCTCCTCCCAATCATTTGGGTTCATTGATTTCTCTAATTAAACATGCATTCCACTTCACCATTATTCCCAATGATTGCATTTAATCTCAATGACAGGGCCAGAGATATGGGAGCCTTTGCTTACAAACTGCTTTTGCAAGCCCTGATGCGCTGTACGGGCACTTGGACGCCTCCAGGTATTTGTCCAGTGCTATTTGGCTACATCCTCCTTTCCTCATCCAACTGTCTTCCCTCATGTATTCAAGCCTCTCTTCCTTTCAATTGAGCCTCCCAGCTTTGCTTTACAGGGCTGGAGCTGCAGTTCTGTCAGACAGTCGTGTATGTAAAGCTGATTTATTTGGGTGCTGTGGCACTGCGCCAGGAAAGGGGCCGTCTGAATGGTGAAGCTCTTAGGAAACTAATTGCGTGATGGACTGCAGTTACAGCAGAGTCTTCACTGTTTGCTTCATCTAATCACATTTGCTACCAAGGATTTTTCTTGTTTGCCCCTTTTCCAGAGTTTGAATTGGAGGAATACCAGGTTTGCACCAGGGATGGGCTTGGCTGATTGGTTCCCAAGCCTGTATCACTACCTTGTTGGTCCCTTGGTTTGTCAAAGAAACTCAGATACTGTCACTGTTGTGAGTGCTCCCTTGCTGTCTCATCTCAGACTGGGAGGCTCTGAACTTGCTGAGCTCCAAGTTCAGCACTCTGTGTTTGTTCTTCTTGTGCTGATGAAGTCACTAATCTCTAAATGAAGGGCAGGGAGCTGTTTGGGTTAGCAATTTCATCATCTTCAACAGAGAAAACAGAAAGCTTTGCAATACAGGTGGGTTAACAAGAAAAGGATTTCCCTCTGCCTTGCTTTCAAATGTCTCTCTGAACAGTGAGTCTGAACTGAAACCTTGGGTTGCAAAATACCAGCCTATGGAAAGAGCAAAGTCACGGAAGAACTCAGTGCCACCAGATCACCTTTATTTGGGCCATGCTCCATTTCTTTGCAAGCACATATGCCTCATTAGGCATTTACCTGACAGAAAAGCAGCCATACTGCTGCTTGTCTTTACTGTTTCTACCCTGGGAAGGAGTGTTGGTAAATGGTGGGCCTGATGATAAGCTAAGTGATTTCCATCCTCAAACCACAGCTCCCTCAGTGCCAAGCACTTTTCCCCAGTAGCAGCAGACAATTTGTCACTGCTTGCATGCCAGCAGTGATGCTGTTTGCGTACTGTTGGTGATCACAGTTTTCATTTGAGAGGTTTATGTTCATCTTCCTTATGGGTACCAAGTTCAAATCAACATTGACTCCTACCAAACTAGAGAAACTTGAGGTGAAAACTCTGAGTTTCTCCTGATTCCACCACAAAACTTTCTCCACAGCCACAGCCTGCCTCCTGGGAGATGTGTGCTGAAGCCTGAGCCCAGACCACATGCTGGCACAGGGGAATGGCTGCAAAACCTTTATGGATATTTTGCAGACCCCTTATATGTAATAGTTTTAGAACCCAGCCTTATTGAATTCACTTTCGGGTAACCTTTCCCTGTTACATGTTTCAAATTGGACAGGTATCACTCAGCTTTTCATTCTTAGCTGGTGTTACTCTACCTTTTTATTTGCATAAAGTAGAATTACAATGCTGGTGCTTTCTTTTTGAGGTCAAGTGAAAGTCTCTCATCAACTTCACTGAGCAGTGAACCAGACCTGCTAAATTTCAATTGTCAGGACAATTTCCTCCCCTCCTTCATGGTCTCAAAGACCAAAGGCATATCGGAAGGTGTGTGCTTGCAGCAGTCTACCTGAGCTCTAGGAGGTGCTCCCTATCAAAGCCAAGAACTTCAAATGGGAGCCTGCACCCAGCAGTAACAGCCAGCAAGCAAAGGCAAATGACAGCTGGAGCTCAATGCAAGAAGTCAGTCCAACAGCTTTGCTACATCCTCCCAGAGAACTCAGAGAGAAACTTTTGTCAGCTGAAATCCTATGTACAGCCCCTGGTGTTCTTTCTGCAAGGACAGAGTAATTTTTAAAGCAAGATTGGCTACAGCTTTCTCTGTCTCCTATGGTAGCCACTAGTAAGAGCTCTGCAACTTAAGCAGTCTCAGGATGATGCAAATTTCTATGTAGTTCTCTCATTCATGAATTTCAGCCCAAGCTTGAGGAAGTTTGGCCAATACATCATCTTAGATCCTCCCCATACACTTCCTCATGTAGGAAGCTGCAAACCTTGCAGGCAGTCACTCTTCCTTTGCAGGGCTACACTTCTCAGCAATAAGGGACAGGATGACCTGAACATCAGAAACATTCACAAACTAACATACCACTGCAGAAGTTTTCAGAACTTGGACATCTGGGTAGGAAAGGTTTGGGCAGTAGGGTCTCTGGGGAAAGTGGAAAAAAGGAAATAATTAAAACAGGGTGATGAGTAGAGCCTTATTTTGATATACCCAAACATAAATTTTAGTGGAGAAGCAGAGTCTGGTTGTCCTTGTGATATTGCACATCAGTGAGCCAGGACTGCTCTGTGATACTCTGTACAAACTAGACCTTATTTGTCTCTCCTTGCCCTAACCATGAATTTTTCAACTCAGAGAGACACTGCAGATTTGATAAACAGGAAAATGACAAGAAAAACCTAGATCAGGGTGAAACATATATGCTGCCTGGTCAGATGATGGTAATGGTAGATGTAGGCTTTGTGCAGCCTGAGGACATTCAGAGCATTGTACAAACACTGCAGAAAAGAGCCAGCGGCCATGCCACTGCACTGGTGGCAGCTTTGAAGAGATCAGATCAATGTAGTAGATTTCTTCTACGCAGTGAGTACTAACAGTACAAAATGCATGGATGTACAGAAACCCATTTTCTATCCGTGGTTTTTGTGCTTCCCCCTCTAAGCCCTCGCATAGTTGGAGGCGCACATCCTCCTCGCATACCACACTCCCCCAAAAGATTAGCAGTGCTTATCTTGTGTGTGCCTGGGGAGCGTGCGCCCGTGTGCCTGCCCAGGGAGTTCTTGGCCAGACCCCAGTCATTTTTCTGGGTCCTCCTTAAAAGCAATTAGCAGTTTCCCCCTTTAACTTCAGAGGGCAAATTCAATCATAGAATAACTTTCCTGCAGTCGGTACAATTAGCAGGAATGTGTTTGACCCTAGCTTCACCTTTTCTGAAATGCGGTTCCTGGTACAAAGTGTTGCGGGGCTCTTGAGAGTGACATGTTATGAGTAACTGGATGTCAGGATCATTGTGTGAAAACAAACAAATCCCCAAATAACTGGAAAGTCCTGAACCAGAAATTGGCATAATAAAGGTAGAAATAATTCCTATCTTCACATGTTACTTCTCCTTTCTCATAATACAAAACCAATGCAGTGTACCACAGCCCTCACCCCAAACATGTTCTGTTACCTATCATGTCTTCGTAAAGTACAGCCAAAAGTTGGGGTTTGAGGGCTGCTGCATTGTGGAAATGTAAATATCTACTTTCACAGAGACAATGACTGAAACACTTCACGGTGCCATGAAGAAAGTGAAAATCTTCTGTTTCATACATATTTTTCTTATGCAGCTCCATATTTTAATTCTTTTTTTCTAAGGAAACAGCAGCAACAACAACAACAATCTGCCTAGGCTTACACTGCTCTTCTATTCATAGGTAGAAAAGAACCATCTATCTTAGAGTGAGGAGGCTGGGATTCCTAAGTCAGAAGGCAAGTCCTGGACACACAACAGACCAGCAGTGCTGGCACGTGGCACCCAGTCTCAACTGTGGTGTACTCTGGGAACAATATTCTTATTTCTTGAGAAATACCACACACACTGCCCTGCCCCTTCCATGATGCATGTACAATGACCTCCCTTCTCTGTGTCATACATGGTCTAATCTTTTTCCTTAAGAATAATTTACACAGTAATCCTTTTCCTTCTGGGACAAAACAACAAAACTCCCTTTCCTGCACTGTCACTTGTAGAACATTCCAGGCAGAAATCCTTTATCTTTGTGCCAAACACAAAATGATCATCTCTAGCTTGCCTCCAATATATTTGACAATGCACCCCTTATGTTAATTCCATGAAGAACACACCACAGTCCTTTTATTCCCAATTTATCCAAACACAACCTTCATCTGACCAGTGGGCAGTATGAAATACAGTAATAAAAAATGCAAGGTATACAGCCCAAATTTTTTTAATCTGTTTTAAATCTTCAACTTTTTCAAATGTTTAAAGAGAGAGACAAAAACATGTACATGGATATTTTAGTATCTTTGCCATTTCTTCTTTTCCCCTTTTGCTCCCCTCTTTTTCAATGACATGATGAAAAATTATCATGGGGAGGGGAACAGGAAGAAGATAGAAATTTGGATGTGACTAAGAACTTGAACTCAGACTTAGCCTTTTAAATTTCTCTGGCTTGGGTACTTTACATGTGAAAGACTTTTATTTTTTTTTAAGTTAAAAAATGTTTTGGCTTAACACACACACCCCCACCCCACTTGCATCAGACCAGCTACCAAAGCAAATCAGAGTGAGAAGGTAAGAGAGCAGTAACCAGGACTGCCAGTGTCATCAACTGAACAAGTAATTTAGCCTGCTTTACTCTGAGCCTCCCCAAACTCAAACAGATACCTGTTTAACCAGGGCTTAACAGGAAAGCCCTGCCTGTAGCTCATCCCCTGGGAAGCTGCAGCAAGACAGGAATCTGGTGGGGGTTGGGAAGCAGTGCCCTAATTTGATATCCACTGTACACAGCAGCGTTGCTTTTAGTGATGATTTGGGCTTAAAATGATTCGGGTTATTTCTTTGGGTTGCCTATTCCCACCCTGTTGCACAGCATGCTTTCAAAACAAGGCTCCATTAAATAAATGCTAAGTGTGAGCTTTTGCAGAACCCCCAGTTTAGACCCATTGATTCTAAATGGGTTTTGCCTGCTCTGGGAGTGCCACATGTCTGCCAGGTTTGGTTTGGCACTGCATCTTTGGTTACTGCACACAACTTCCTTGTAACAGGACTGACCGATGCCTCCAGGTGCTCCTGTGTTTGTGACTTGCTTTGACATCCCTTGTGGCTGGTGCATTTGAGGTGTGACATTTCCTCTGTTTGTCCCCATAGCAGTCACAGTTGGTGCCTTTAGCTCCTGACTGGTACAGCCACAAGGGCTGCTGAATGAAATTCAGGGTGGAAAACCACCACTGCACTTCCTGAACAGAGATGATAATTATGGTAATTGTATCACTTTAGCACATTTCTTGCTTGTGTTTATGAACAAATGGTCTGAGCCAATGAGAACAGCAGCTTCTTCCCTTCAAATTAAGTTGTGCTTTGGAATAGCAGGGTAGATAGGATAAGACTTATTGTTTGCTATGTTTTTGTCTGCATCTTTTCGGTGGTGCATTACACATTCACCACAATTCTTCACCTCCACTGTCACTTTTATGACTGTGTTTTCCTTTTCCTCCTCTTCAGTCATGGGCATGCTAATCTTTTGTGTCACAAACAGCATAACCGCTCCTTTATATGGGCCTTCTCCTGCCTGTGCACAGTCCTGAATTATACTGTTAAAAGAAAAAATCATTTCACCTACAAAATGTAAAACAATGTCATTTTTGCCATTGTTATTTTTATTTCCATTGCCACTAAATCCAGTCTGGATTGAATAATAGAACAGCTATTTGTGTCATGGGTTTCAACGCTGAATGTAACCCATTAACCCCACAGGAGTAAGGTCCTTGAATTCTGAATAATTCTGGGACTAAGCTGTGATCAATCAGGACTGAGATAAGAGCCATGGATTTTTAAAAAAATCTGGAGCATGTTCTTGGCACTCGAGGTTTTTTCTGTTGCAAGCAGTTTCTGCTCTTTCTTTTTTTTTTTTGGTCTTCCCTCATTCAACTGATTGTCGCGCAGAAAACCTCTACTTAGAAAAAGTGTTTGTTATAGTTCATTCTATTATTTTCTTTTTTTCCCCCCTCTGAAATATTTGTATGTAAAGAGTGCCTTACCATTCTCTGAGGCTCATCTGTTCATATTGCTTATTCTGTGCTTGGAATTGTCATAAATCTAACTCTGGTCTCATTTTTTCTTCAGATAGAGCCTTATTAGCTGTAACTAGTCTTGGACATGCTGATACAGCTTGGGTGGGTGAGCATAATCAGTAGCAATATTCCTGTCACCAGTGTGACTGTGCTGGACTGTCTTTACCTAGCAAGCTGTGGGGCCAAACTGGTCTGTAAACGAACGGTGGGCAGTTCTCTCCGAATACACCAGCTGCTGCTGGAAGCAAGGGAATGAATGTTTTCTACATAACAGAGTCCACATAACAGAGTCCATTTTAAGATCTCTTCCATAACAGGTACTTGGGAGGCAGAATGACAGCTCCACCCATAGAAGCACAGATCTGCTAAGTAACAAAAAAAAAGTACCTGTGGGCATACACACAACGCTCCCCAGGTAAAAATTCATAGTATCATAGCATAGTTGGAAGAGATCCACAAGGATCATCAAAGTCCATTTCTTGGCCTCGGACAGGATCATCCGCCAAAGTCACACCATGTTCCTGAGAGCACTGTCCAATTGCTTCTTGAACTCTGCCAGGCTGGTGCTGTGACCACTGCCCTGGGGAGCTTTTCCAGTGCCCAACCACAAAAGAACTTTTTTGTGATATCCAACATAAACCTCCCCTGACTCAGCTTCAGGCCATTCCCTTGTGTCCTGTCACTGTCACCACAGAGCAGAGATCAGTGCCTGCCCCTGCTCTCCCCCTCCTGAGGAAGCTGTAACTGCACTGAGGTCTCCCCTCAGTCTCCTCCTGTCCAGGCTGAACAGCCCAAGTGACCTCGGCTGCTGCTCCTCACATGGCTTCCTCTCAAGCCCTTCACCATCCTCGTGGCCACCCTTGGACTCTCTCCAACAGCTCAATGTCTTTCTTTATACTGTGGCACCCCAAACTGCCCCCAGAGCTCGAGGTGAGGCAGCCCCAGGGCAGAGCAGAGCAGGACAATCCCCTCCCTTGCCCGGCTGGCGCTGCTGTCCCTGATGCCCCCAGGACAGGACTGGCCCTCCTGGCTGCCAGGGCACTGCTGGCTCGTGTCCAACTTGCCATTGACCAGGACCCCCAGGTGTCTTTTCTTAGGGCTTCTCTCCAGCCTCTCATTCCCCAGTCTATACACATCTCCAGGGCTGCCCTGTCCCAGGTACAGAATCCAGCAACTGTCTTTAATCTGGTCTGATGCATAAAAGCAGCCATACAACTCTTCTGCCTCCCAATTTCTGTGTCAGCACCAACCACTTCTAACTGGACTGTCCCTGTCTGAGAGAGGACCACCTCTGATTTAGACTGACTGATGGAGAACTTTCCCACATTTGTGATCAATTACAAAGTTTAGGTAATTGACTACTTGCTGTTCTCATGGCTACAAAACATTTATCAGCCATGTGTGTTGCCATAAACCTCATGTGTAGTCAGCAATGTGAAAAGGGCTTGTTGCCTGAGTAAGCGTGGTGAGAACAAGCCCTGTGCTGGACCTGTTGATTCAGAAAATGCAGACTGCCAGGTTCCAAGGAAGGACTCAGCCTGGGATCTCTGCTGGTCAGGATTGACACCACCACTTCACCGGGTGCTCTGCAATGCTGGAAACCTTTTTCTTCCTGATTCAGCTCCTCTTTCTCTGTTGGAGACCCCAAACTACTTCTCAGATTTAAAACTGCTTACCTACTCTGCTTGGAGAGAAGATGAAAAGAAATAAATAAAAAAAAAGAAGAATGCATTAGGTGTAACAACCCCGTCTTTCCATGCTAGCCATGTCACAAGACAGACTACCAGACAAAGGGCTAAATTCTGAACTGCGAGGACACAGAACTTCAAGTATGTAGGTATTCTTTCTGTACTCTAAGAAAACATGTACAAACCGAGAAAAGTAGGTATAGTGTTAGAAGAAATGTTATGAGAAAATTCATGAGTATATTCAGGTATCTCAAAATATATCCTCAGTCCAAATACCAGATTGAACCAACAAAATTAGATACAATCCATTAACATTAGTAATGCTGTGTAAGCTGGGAGTGATCACCAGCATTTAATGATTGGTTGTGAGACATATTACAGAATACAGTACATTAGTAGTGAGCTTTGGTTTTATCACAGGAACATAATAACTGCTAGGGACAAAAACCAAAGAGGGGCAAAGCACAAAAATGAAACCACTGCTTTTCAGGTCACAAAGCACCTTAAGTTTTCTTATAGTTAGCTAACACTTTACAGAACAGCATAGAACCAGAGCCTGATGATGGATGCAGGATTGAGGGCTGACTAAGGAAATGTGTGAGCATTTGCAGGGGAGGGACCTTTGTGTCTTGAAGAAAATTTAGCATTATAGTAATACAGAGATGCTTTGCCTATGATACCTAACATGAAATAGATGAGCATGCTAGTGAAGTTTAGACATTTTTTCAACATCTAGAAGTATCCTTTTCCCTTTGTCTTCCTCTGTGTTCATTACCTCAATTTTTTCTCCCTGAGGAAGAAACAATAATTTAATTCTGATTAATATACAGAAAGTCTCCTACAATTGAGATGGTTAACTTACAATGAAATACTTTATGAGCCATGGCTTTGGCTTAACCGAATGGCTTCTGTAGAACTTTAGCTTTGCTTTAAGAACCTCTAAGAACATAAGGCCTCACCATTTAAGCAGGACCTGTAGTTGGTGTTGGAGATTGAAGGGGCCTCCTGAAGTAAGACACTGACCTGTGAAGGACCCATTGTCCTGGGAAAACTGCACCAGCGTGAAACCTAGAAGAAAACATAACCCCAACAGAAACCAGCTTGCACATCTGTGAGTTGCCTACAGCTCCTCATAAACAAGAGCTGCAACCTCATTGCCAAAGCCTGAAAGAGCCCTAAGAGAGCCTTGTTGTTTCTGTTGTTTTACTTGTGCAGGAAACCTCATTCCCACTTTTTCCACAGAAATAGCAGAAGTGGAGAAGCTCTTATGCTAACGAGCCCTGTCCCTGGCATCCCAACCCACCCACTAGCTAGGGAGGCTTTCAGTGGCCTTCAGCCACCCAGGTGGCTGAATAACAGAATCAAAACACTACAGAAAAAACTGCTGGTGTGCCCAGCCCAGGGTGCTAATGGTCAATGGCTGAGATGACCAGACTGCATGTATCTGCACATGGCCTGCAGGTCGGGTCACTCTCAGTGGCCTGTGTGCTTGGGGTGAGCCCCTGCTGTCTTTTGCCATGTTAGGAGCCAGCTTCTTCCCTGAAGCTGTGGAGGTACGTGCTGCTGGCTGAGAAGGACCTTGCCTCAGCCTTGGGCCATGAAGGCAGGTGCCACACTGCCACCTCTGCCACTGCCATCATGCCCAAGGATGTGGTGCCAGGGCGTGATTCAGTAAGCAGGGACGTCACTGACCGTACTCAGGATGGACGGGCAATAAACTGTCCCTTTCTATTTGGAAATGCCACGTGTTTCTGAAGGGTTGGAGACTTCTACTGAGATCCCTTGTGTTGTACATGACCTGGCACAGTGACAGGTTCTTATCTAGCCAGTAGATGTGTGCTTCTCAAGGAGAAAATTACAGTCTGGGGAGGCACTCTGTGAGCTCAGTGTGCACAGGAAACAGCAAACACAAGAGGGCTGTGGTCTTGGAGAGGAACATGGCACAATTGCATGAGTCAGTCTGGTATCAGAGTATTAGAGAATAAACTGCACTACCCCCAACCTTAAGGACCGCAGATAATGCGCAGCAATGAAGTTTTATCTGTGCTCAAGTACATATTTTTTATGCAGCTAAAGCTATGTCGCAGATGTTCTTCACTAGAATAGATTTTGGCTTTGCTAATCCTGTATTAATCTGCTGGTAGAGCTATAGCTGCGCGATCACCACGGGGCTCTTTGCAGAGAGGAGCCTCTGGTGCCTGAGGGCGGGCTTCCTGCGCCTCTCCCTCGGCGGAGCCGCAGCTGGGGTTCGGGTTTGGCGTGCCGGGAGCACCCCGCTCCTGGGCCCGGAGCGGTGCTCTGCCAGGAGAGGGAGCTAGGACTCTGGGATTCAGGGGCCTTTGGTGCTTTCTGTTCACAAACCATGAAGGTGTTCCGACTGTCCAACGCGAAGCTAGGCTTTGCTGTGTAGCTGGGTGCATGTTCAGGGGGCTCATGATTTTCCATGGAGGCCACCTACTGCAGAGGGGTTTGGTTCCTGCCAGAACTCAGAGGACTCTGATGCTCTGAACTGTGTTTTGAGGCTCTCAGCCCCTTTTTGCTTCACCAGGTGAACTCTAATGGGTGTTTGGACTCTGTGAAAACAAAGTGAAGCCTACAGATTCTGGAATCATGCAGTAGGTTCAAAGCCACTGCTGGAGTGGAGAAGGCAACCAACGTGTGCATAACAAGGCAAGCAATGGCTGGGAGGAGGGAAAATTTTTGGTTAAGGCTACCATGTGGCAAACAGATGTTGGACAACATTTCTTTTAACCTAAAAACACATCAGCCTTCTTCCCCTTGCAGTATATGTGTTTCATTTTGAACAAGTAACTGGCAGCTGGAGAAAGTTATTAGAAAATGCTCTGTCTGTATTCCAGCACTTGCAACAGCAGCAAAATTACCTATTTCCTATTCTGCCCAAGCTTTCTGTCTCCTTTCTTAGATATTGTTGGCCTCAAGTCAAGTTTTGCTTAAGTTATGGATCAGAAAGGGAATAAGTGGCGCTCCAACCTTGTTTAAAGAGTAGAAAAGGGAGTTTAAACAAAGCTGGCAGAGTTACTGACACAACTATTATCTGGGTTCTGGATGTGGCTGGGCCTGCTGGTAAGAAAACAGGAAATAAGTGAGAAAACAACTCTTAAAAATGTGAAAGCCAGCCAATTCTACAGGGCTCCACTCTGTGTTCAAAAGTCTGTACGTACTGATAAAAGAGCACATGTGATGTGAAAGAGCTGTGTCATTATCACCAGCCCTTTTGGTCCTACTATCGTTTCAGTTTTCTCCAAGTGATGAAGTCTGGCAAGGGAAGAGCATGCTAGTGAAATCTGGTACTGTTTCCTACCTAATTTGAAAGTAAGAACAGAGTAATTTGTTTGTGGCAATTCTGGAGGTTAGAAGAAGAGCTTCTCAGGCAGAGCTGGACTCTGTTGGCCAGGAATGGGCCAAGCTAGAGAAAATATTGCCGAATAAAGCACAGTGTGAGCAGACACTGGAAATAGTAAATAGTAAGAGAGACTCCTTCCTAAGAAATGCATTTTATTGGCTCTGTATGAATCAGAAAAATCCTGTGATCTGTTGCTCTCATTGCACATTACCCTGTGGTCCAAGGGG
This sequence comes from Picathartes gymnocephalus, assembly GCA_013390045.1. Taxonomy (NCBI): domain Eukaryota; kingdom Metazoa; phylum Chordata; class Aves; order Passeriformes; family Picathartidae; genus Picathartes; species Picathartes gymnocephalus. The sequence goes on from WEKY01058267.1 coordinate 499,623, forward strand.
TCAGCTTTGGCTGCTGGTGGCTGGGAGGCACCAGCAGGCACTGCAGAGCACTGGGAAATAAGCTGCTGCCAGAAGGGTGGTCAGTGGGTGCAGGAGGTGTTGGTAGCCAGGCCCCCAGGTTTATGACTCTTAGCGTTTCTGTCTTCACAAAGGGCTCTAACTGATAAGGATGAATGGTGTGGAGTTGTGCATGCAAGAGCTGTGGTTGTGACTTCCTATCTCTCTACCTGCCAACAAGTTATTATAAAAATAAATACCTCAGTGGCAGCAGCAGCATCCCCAAGGGCCTATTTACTTCCACTGGCTTGAACTAATTCCTGCAGAGGAGCTCAAGCCAAATCCTGCAGAGACCAGTGGGAGTCTCTCCAGGCTCTTGCAAAGGCAGTTTGCACGCTGGAGAAAAGGTTGGTGCTTGGTCATATTTATTGCCATGTCAGTTAAAACATGTTGCCAGTTAACACCTTCCCTAACACAACATATATTTTCTAAAACTGAAGGAAAGTGAGCTTTTTTGCGTCCTTTTATTCTTCAGGTAGTTATTCTGATTTACTTCTGAAATTGCACAACACACTAAATGCTGGTTCATGAAGTGGCCAGGGATCAATTATTACCTTTTCATGTGCAAATCGATCTTAAGGCATCTATCAATCTCTTATAGTCCTATCTACAGAAGATATGTTCAATTTCAGAAAACTGAAAACATATCAGGGAAGCTAAGGCAGGGTGACATTTGCTTTCCTTGGCTTGCTCTCTAGATGTTTGATGGGTGAGTTTATTATCCATAGGGACAATGAACAAGCCAATACACCCTCTTCAAGGTTTACAGGTGCCTTAATGTAACTTGCTCATTTAATTTGGATCTATACACCTCACGAGAAGGGCAGAAGATTTTCATTTTCAAGGCCTTATTTAGCCATAAAATGTGTATCCCGTTAGCTAAGAGCAGATCTATGAATTTCATTTTATTTGGTGACAGGAGAAATAGCGATGTATGTATCACCCTGTCAGTAACTGCTATTAAAAGGTGCATGTTTCATGAAGAAATAGTGTATCCCATGTCATAGCATCTTTCATGAAATAAGATTCAGGGCATTTGTAGCGTAAGTATTTGAAAAGTATCAATTCGCTCTTATTTTAAGAGTGTGGGGAAAATACAAGCCCCTTTTGTGGCTGGAGCTGGTCATCTGAAAAATTAGGATGGATTTTGCTGGCTTCAACGAAGTCAGTAGGAGATTTTCTATGGCCTCAATGGGGCCAAAAATTCTCCTAGAATTCATACTATTATAGATGCTGTGCAATTTAGCCACCAAGGTCATTAAAATGCTATAATCCCTCGTGTGATACATGATGGGGTAAAAGCACTTACAAAGGTATTGCTTTCTAAACTGGTTTAATTATAGTAGTAATTCCCAAAGAAGTATTGCAAATGCATTTCCAGTTCCAGTTTCTCAATTTTTTTTGTCAGTGTTCATTACAGTAGTGATATGCTTGTGTCTAAATCTTGTTGATGTCCTTCCAGAGGGCACTAAAAACCCTAAAATAAGTAAAGAAAAATTTAGTTGGTGATTCTGACTGGCTGCTGAATTGCTGCCTTTTGAGCCCTGTCCCTCAGCTCATAATCTATAATACTTGCTCTTATACTACACAGACTACTCGCTCTTTGTTTATATTCATTCACTTACAGTTTGTCTAACTTAAAGAGAACTAGGAAAAAAAAAAAAGAAGAAAATTAAAGTCCTCACCACACCAAACGTGGATGCGTTGGGCCTAATAAGCCAGAGATAGCTGTCAACACAGAGCTGCATTTTCAGTGCCTGGGAAGTTTGCAGCTGGGGCAAAGCTGCCCTGTGGGGCAGTGGGGGGCTGCTTTTGATGGGCTCTGGTGACAGTGCTTGGGGCTCAGGCACTAAATCTCAGAGCTGAGGTCTACCCCTCCTGGCAGTGCAGAGAACAGGAGGCTTCTCAAGGTACCAAAGAAACACTGAGTTGTGAGCCCTCCTTTTCCAGTTTTAAGAAAGGAATGGACACACAGGTCTCTGAATGATGGCAAAAAAGGATTCAAGCTGAGATAAACATGAGTCTTGCAAGGGGTGAGAAAAGGGCCTGTTTCCTGATGGTGATCCTCTCAACAGTGATGAAAATCAGCTAGAGGTGAATGAAATTAAATATTGTCTTTATGAAAAATGAGAAATCTGATCTTAGAGCCTACTTATTTTTAACCTTGCAGTTGCATCATATTCCTCAATGGCTGGGGATGAGGCACAGAGGTGTTGGAGGCTCTAGTATTTTGTTTTTCCCAGGGCTTGAAATTAGCCTCATGTTCTCTGTACATGGGTGATACATGAATTTCCATCTGCTCTGAAGATGTCTAGATGTGCATTTCTCTTTGCTTCATAAACTACCTCCTTTCTACTGCTTAACTAAGCTCTCAGATATTATTTGAAGAAAGAAGTGCTGTTCTTTACAAAGAAAAACAGGAATAAGCCCAAGGTATTTATTTTTTTCCTTTGAGTGTGTCAGTCCTTTGACTAATGCTGACAGGATTTCTGTTCCTGTTGTGTTGCTAGCTTCTTCACGGGTGCCACTAAATAAATACATCAGTTTGGAAGATGATTTCTTACAACTGCCTGGCAAATTGCAGTGACGCTGTCAACTCATTCCTCACAAGCTTTTATCAGACAGATACCAGACTAAAGACTAAATGAACAATACCTACTTTGATCAGATACAAGATTAAACATCAAATGAACAATACTTACTAGGCCTAGATTTGATATGGTCACTGGGTCCACTGTGCTTTTACATCTCCTCATTAGCCCCTGGAGGTACCCAAGCACCAGCAGAAAATATTGCAACAAGGACCTTTGTGTCTTCGAAAGTAGAAGGAAACCTGAAAATAATAACATTTTGATTAAATACACCCCCTGAAAACTGGTGGTGTCTCAAACTGATTGCCAGTTTGGACTTTCAGAAACCATGCAATTCAGTGTTCCTTATGAATGAAAAGCACACAATATTTACATCTCATGATTTCATACATTCTTTTCTAGTAAATAAAGCCAGGAATTTCTGGTTTTTCTTTAACAAGAATTTTGCTGATGTTTAGTATATGTGTATAATAAACAAACAGTCTACTAAATCCATGTTTACAGCTTTGTGGAAAGCTAAAGAGACCTAGAGGTGAGTGGATATAACATTGAGCTGGGATTCAAAGAGCAATCACCATGCTCCCACCTGGCTGGAAAGACCCAGTTATTACACAGTTTCTGGATTTAATTGTGGTTATTTTTTTGCTTTTTGACTTGAAGTCTTTTGGCTGGCAGTGCCAAGAAGCCATCATATTCTAGGCCAGGATCTGCAGTATTTAGCCAGCAGGTGTTGCAGCCTTTGGTGAATGTGACAGTCTGTACCACAGCACAGGAGACACAACACAGGATTAGCAGCTGTGTCGGCCATGTAGGTGAGCAGTGCACAAATCTAGCCCTTTAACCAAGACTTTATGAAGCAGAGGGCTGCTGTATATTTTACTGATATAAAAGGGCTCAAATCTCCCAACTGGTGGCTTTGGTCGCTATAATAACAATTATACTAAAAGTAGTGCCTGATATATTAGATAATTTTTTTGTGGTAAATAGCTTGATCAGTTAAATGAGAAGGACAGAAAACTTGATAGGACATATAATCTACTGGGACAGCAGGAACTCTGTGGTTACTCATGTATCTGCAGGGGAAACAGGAAAGCAAGAAAATGTAGTGCTTCCAGCATATTCTAAACTGATCATTGGGCAGAAAAATTCTGTCAACACAGAAATCAAAAGGTTTATAACAGGGAGAGGCAGTGCCTGTTCTGCAGTGACAGCTTCATGTTTATTTATTCTAGAAACAATAAGAAGGAGATACTAAAGTAAAGACAGAATAATTTTATTCCCAGATCAAATAAAGGAACACAGAACGTGTTCTCAACAAAGTGATTACTTTAGGGGGAACTAATACAATGAATGTTATTAAATTAAACAACTTTTTTATAGGGCATCTCACATTAAGGATGTTAGTGTAAGTAATATTTCTGTCAGGCAAAGTGATGCAAGACAAAATAGCTTTTATAGAGGTATTCCTTAATACAGACATTCCTGTAAAAATGGATTCTATCTAGAATACTTCCTCTGTACAAATTTTCACTTTGCTTAACAGCTCTGAGAAACACGGATGTCAGGAGCAAAGGTGACTATTCTTTCACTATCTGCCTGAAATCTTTCATTTTAAATTAGCTTTTAGGTGCTAGTATACATAAAGCTGAGGTACATGTCTGTTCAGCACAGATAGCTGGGAGAAATCCTCAGCTCCATAGGAGCTGTCTTCAGTGCAAATCCCAACGAGTTGCCTGTCTGCCCTACCATCGTGTGGGAAGCCTTGGGTGCGAACCCTCAGAGTCTTGAGTGCGAGGTTCAGCTCAGCTGAATATTTTACAGAAACCACGCTTTCCACCACATGTACACACATTAGCTGTGGCAACCAGAGTTAAGAAAATGTGGACCTATTCATCTTTTCCTATCCTGAAATGGACATCCGTATATCATCACACTTGAAGACCTAGAGCTACATTTTATTATCCTAGAATCTCAGAGGTCTCAAGGGGTAATTATGTATAAAATGACTAAAACATCTTGCCTCAGGTGCAGAGTTCTGGAAAGCCATGTCTTCTCTAAGGGTCGTGAGAGTGAGATGAAAAAGCCTGACTGCATCATCTTGTATTGTTCCCTCCAGTGCCTTTGCTAGTAATTTATCAAATCTGTATTTATCTTAGCATTTATATATGGCTCCCATTGCACCACTTTGCAATATTCAATTCCTTTATTCTCACAAGGGCCCTATCTGGTACATTCTGCATCACATCTCATGCAGTCTTGAGGAGAAGGATCATAGCAACAGAAAATGACAGGAATGTAGTCCCTTTCACTTATTTACTACCTCAATCTCTAAATTGTGGTTTGATACTTACTGGATAGGGCTTCTATCTCTCATGTAGGAAATATGAAATGAGTAGGAGGAAACTGAGTTTATTTAGAAATATGAAGGGCTCAGAGTTGTCCTCTATTTTCTGCTACTTTCTTCCAAAATATTGAAGACTTTTCAGGAGCTAGAGAATTTACACATCATGTCACTGCAATTATTTGGTCAAGGTATATAGCTTTTATTATTCAGGAGGTTTGACCGCAAAATGCACATGTGCTTTTTTTCTGGGGTATAATTTTCTTTTTTTAAAGCACTTGCTGAAGTAAGACCTGCATGTTTTAATCCAGTTTTGTGTTTTAATTATTTTACTTTCTCAATAAAAATCTAAAAAAGCCCCCCAAAAATTCCACACAAAACAAAGAAGCAAAAAATCAATCAATAAATAATCCACTCCTCAAACCTTTTGTTTCTTCTTGTGTTGGGAAGGATTTCTAAATCTTTTAATTATTGCTCTGTCCAAACATTACTAACCCTGTGCACTGAAATGCCATCTTCAGTGGTCATATGTGGAGATAATAGAGATCTCTTCTCTGTGACAAGAGATTTTGAATCTCTATGGTTCCTGAATTATCAGATAATCCCAGAGAAAGGCTGTTTGGGTTGGGTATGGAACCAAGAACAAATTGTTGGGCAAGGCACTGTCTGCCTATTGTCTTTATAATTCTTCCAAGGAGGGAAGCATAGCATATACTGTTAGCTATTTATGCTCATCCTGACTTCATAGAATCATGGATGGACACAGCCAAGTGAAACATGGAAAAACAAGACTCAAGAATTCTACTGCTCTAGGAGAGGTTAAGTGGTAAAAGCACTATCCAAGAACAATGGAGGATATATTTTGTATGGAAGATATATTTCTGGTGGGCCTGGACTCAATTATTACCCTTAGAATTCCCCAGGTTTTTATTAGCAAAGCACACTACCTTCAGTCACAGCACTGACAGGTAACGTCAGATCCTGCTGTCAGAAACTACCTATGCTGACTTGAGTGGTTTATTGGTCACTTGCACAAGCTATCAGCCAGAGTACAGTGGAATAATAAAACAGATTATGAGAAAGTCGGCTAGAACTCTTTCAAAAAGTTAGAAAGTTACCTACAACTATGGAAAAGGAGGTGCAAGCTCTGTCACTTTCAAGTCTAACCCTCAAACAGCCATTGTCTCCCTATCGATTTGACAGTAATGCAAGTTTTGAATAATACATTGGAAAGACTGTGATCTTGAGGACTTGTTACAGACATTTCCTGAACAGTCCTAATCCAGACTGGAGGCTGGAGGCTTTGGCTACAGGCTAATTGTTGATTCTTGTTTACCCTCTGGGCACTTTTCACAGTTCTGGCAGAAAAAAAGAGCCTTGAAGTGTTTGTAAAATATGGAATACATTTGCATCGTAGCAAATGAGAAACGAGTCCCAAAGTCTTAATGCTAACGTTGGTATGAATGTAAATTTAATAGACCTGCAGTTTTTCCTTAACAGCCCCCATACTTTCTCTTTGTGATTCACAAGAGAAAACAACCCTTCAATAAAAAAATATTTTAACCTTAGAACCATGCAAAGGAGTATTATTATCCTGTGGAAGAAAAAGCATAAATTCAGCCTTATTTTCCATTTATTTATTATTTTACTTTTCACACATAACAATATAAGCCTTCCCATCACTCCTGTTATTAACATAAAGAAATGTGCAACTGCAGAATTTGCCCCAGTGACGAGGTTCTCTGACTTGTTCTAAACCACGGATGTTAATGCCCAGACTGCCAAGAGGTATTGTTCTTTTATTTATGAATGCACATTTATAAATTTCTGGGGATACTGAACTGCCTCTGACTACATATTTTGAGATAAGGACAAGTGCTGATGAGACTTAAAGCCATCCCCTTTGCAGACTTTGTATTAGCGCTTTACAATGCATGTAAATGCTTATAAATAAATACACCAAAAAGTGTATTTAAAAAACCTCTAATATCACATACTGAATTCACATCTTGCGTCTTTTTGAACTCAAATTTAAACACAGCAAGTGAAACTGGATAAAACACTTCTCACCAGCTTTGTAGTTTCAGAGAGATTATTTAATTTACTTTGCTGGAATTTTCTCACTGACAAACCTGAAGGGAGTACAACTAAAAATGACGGACTACCAAATAGCCAGTGAAAATTTCTTCGTGCCAGGTAAAAAATGGACATAAACAGTTTACTAGTGGGCTTAAGGGCAGGTATTCTCCAGTCTCATTTCTGAAGTTCATTCCTCAATCAAGGCAAATAATAATGAAAATAAATTTTAAAATATATTTAAAGTTTTCTAAGTTGCTGTATTTAAAGCATGTGAGTAGTTTAGCTTTCTCAGTACTTCAAGATGCTTAAAAACTGAGCTATAAAAGAAGCTAGACACCCAATTTGCAATGGAAATATATAAGATGATGAATTGGATGTAATGGGCTCCAGTAAATCATAACATTAATGCTATTGCATGATACTTCACCTTAGCACCAGATTAAAAAAAATCTATCTCAAGTTGAAAAACATATGCTCTAAACCCTCCAAGTCTGAGAAAAGAGCCAATTACGATGAGATCTGTAAGCATATTAAGCACATCTGACTTTTGGTTTCAGAACAGATATGAAACATGGGTGGACTATCCTTGAAAATTTTACTCTTTAAAATTTAATATAGGAATTACCAGGACTAATGGACCTTTACAGATTAACATGTTTGTCACAGTTTTAAAAGGAATTGATGAGTACATCTGTTTTTGGACTGAAGAAATGCAACCAATTTCACAAATCCCTTTTATCAAAACAGCAGAAAACACAAATATCACACAGAGAAATAATTTTAAAATGTATGACCTATGACTCTTGGATTACAACCAACTTTAAAAAATTGCAAAATCTTGGTAACTTTATTAGGTGAAATTATTTTGTCTGAATTTTCTATCTGGAACTCCTATGCCTTCTCTGAAATTACCTATCATAAAACAAAACAAAATGATAAAACAGGTCCTCATTTGTTTAAAGCCCAGTGGAGACTCTTCAGGAAGCTCTTTCTTCTCTTTGGCTTGTTTTTTTTTTTCCTTTTGAGCATGACTATAACTTAACTATCTAAAATTGTGAGTGCAGTAGAAGCTTCTGTCATGTGGAATGGAAAGGAAAAAGTATTTTGGCAATTGACTGAGTAACTAACCCAGAGAGTCTCTGTTACTTAACATTTGCATGGGGTATTTTCCTAAAGTTCCTTAACATGGAAAAGAAACTACCTCCTTGTGAACTCCCAAGTGTGAGCAGTACAGGAGTTTCATATGATTTTCCAATGGCCTTTGGAAGGATAAGGAAACTGTAGTTTTCACTTATTTCTGGCCCTTCCTTCAAAACTGCAGAAGACACTTATTCAAGCAAGTGTTGATGTGATGCATATATAATTTAAACATAACTCTAAAAAGGGCAAATAATTTGTCAACCTGGGAATCTAGCAAAGAAAGAGATATTAAAATATATACATAACTGTAACAAGCCGTAGAAAGGTCGCAGAAGAACAGGCACAATTACGCAGTATTCATGGTTAGGAGAAAGATAATCCAGAAATTCTCACTTGTACTAACCCTACAGACTCAAGTGAGAGAATAAAGCAAAAAGCAAAGCCTCCCGACCAAGACTGAAGTGCAACAGAAAATTTCATCGCTCCTAAGCTTGCATTCAGAAGGACCAGACACGTGTCCTGGTGCCTCTGAGCTCCTTTGGGGCACGCACAGAGCAGGCACGGCTGGGCACAGAGAAGGCAACTCCTGCCTCCCCCACATGGGCTCCGGCAGTGTCTCTGGCCCGTGGTCTCTCCCAGGAGCCACAGATCCATTCCTGCCCTTACTGCAAACCTCCGTGAGTCGTGAGCAGCTGTGCAAAGACCTGCTCGCTTGCCCCTTGCTAATTATTGTCTAATTAGACACTGCCTTACACAGGAAAACAAAGAGAAACCTCGGGGAGGAGGTTTGTGGCTACAGTAAAAGAGCCAAAGCCCATGAAGGGTCTCAGAACATGGGTCTCTCTCCATGTGCACGTGTCAGTCATGAGGAAATGCTTGACTGACAGCCATGTTTGGGGGTGAACAGCACCTTTTGGGTGCGTGCTTCCTCCAAGGGATGCTGAATACCTGGGTCCCCTGTAGCAGGACAGTTCCTGGAACAGCCTCTTTCCGGAGGTTTGAATGATTGGGTGTGGCAAAGACAGCATTGCCCTGTAGTGGCATCTTTGGTTAAAGGAGTTTGTTAAACAGCCATTAAAAACAGAGAGTTAAAGAATTCACCGTTTCTCATTTTCGGCAGAAATAGAGGAATTTCTTCACACTGCTTCAGAAAAGGGGATTCTTTTCCAGCAGAGAGGGAGTGGGAAATGGGCAGCAAGGACAGAATCACAACAGCTGACTGTCTGTGCAATTTATGGCATGATTTTTCAGAGAGAAGTGCCCCATCTGTGCAGACTAAAGAAGCTGCCAGCAGTAGAAACAGGCAAGGTTTTTTTATATTCTTGGAGGTGCTGGTGACATTTCCCACTTGAAGCTAAGGACAGAAATGTGGGGTGCAGAAGGAATGGTAGAAGTATTCCATGACCTGTTTAAACACGGTTTTAACAAAATTAGGGCTAGGGTCACCTAGGCCATCTACATTTTTAGTGCAACTGGGCATTTTGTTTCAGCAGGTTCTGAGTGTCATACTGAGAATTTCCTTACTTGTTTCCTTCTATGCAAATGCCAGCCTGTTTTTCAATTGTCAATACATATGAGTGGGGAATTTGCACTCTGACTTGTGTATAAGAGACAGACCAGAAAGGGGATGCATTTTATCTTTGGCAGTAGAGCAAAGCTTTTAACATGTGGTTCACTTAGTAGCCTGACACCAGCCTTTAAGAGCTGCTGTAGTTATTGTTTATCCTAAAAATGTGATATATTTTCTACTGTCTTTCTGGGTATGACAGAAAAGGAAGTTACTCAGATTTTGCCTTCAACATCTCAATAGTTCAAAGGAACAACTAGAAAATAATTACATGAAACAAAGCGAAAACTGAAGCCATCCCCATAATTATTTTCTCCCACCCAAATAGCACTACTGGCATTTGGAATTTCCTTCTGCCATCAGGAGAATATCTGGATTTCCCTTTCCATTGTACAATTTAGGCTTCTATAATTTTTGCACACCCAGAGCAGAAATATCTGCTTCTATTCCCTCGCAAATACTCTGTAGTAATTAGAAATTACCTGAAAACAAAGTAGGATGTTGGCAGTTTCCCAGGGAAATCAAAGATGGGAGTTGCTGGGAGAATTTGTGTTGGGAAGGTTGTGTCCACACTAGGCAGACTGCAGCCACAGAGCATCAACTGCAGGGTGAGGCGGAACAAACAGGAGGGCAAGGTGGCTCTTAGCCAAGTCAGAGGTGGGAGCTTGGCTCCTGTGTTCTGGTGTGACAGACACTGCCCTCAGCTCATGCCACCATGCTGGGTATGAGGTGGATGTTGGCCATAGAACTTATTTCTCATGTACCATCAACCTCAAACCAAGCTTATCCAGGAGGCTGGCTAAGCTTTGGGCAAGTCAGAAAGGTTATCATGCCAATAGATCATATTGTGCTAGTGACCTGGATTCAGATAGTGGGTTTTATCTGAGTCACTCTAACACTGGAATATGTCCTTGACTTCAAGCCTGGGACTAAGTGCCACTAAAACACTGTTTAGGACACAGAATGTTTACCATGAACAGTCCTACTTAAAACCAGAGTAAACTCAGAGCAAAAATATTCACAGTTTTTAATAAATGCAGGTAATGAGACCCCTCAGAAGAGCAGGAATGGGGCCTGGCCAGATGTGTCTGTGCATCTGGGTTATAAGATCTAAATTTAGACAAGAGCAACCACAAACATAAACAATGTGCAGCAAGTGTTTATGGCCTGCTCATTTATATATCCCTTGCTTTTGTCTGAGCATCCTGACCCCATAAAATCACAGAACTCTTTCGTTTAGATCCCAAAATGTCAATTTGGGTACTGCTGGCTTTTTTTTCTCCACAGGAAACACTTCATTTTCAGGAGGTGCTGAAGGAGATCTGTTCAAACTTATCTTGTGCTGGGCATCCATACAATAGGGGACAAGAGCTATGGACATGGTGACTCTATTCCTATAACTTCATTGCACAGACCAGTTAAAACACCTGTTGTGAGGAGTTGTGTGACTGGGAGGTGGATGTGCATGCCAGCACCAGGCATTCAGAAATCCACATTTTCCATAACTATAAACCTGGCTTATAATGTTCTTTAAGAAACAGATGTTTGCCTTGATTATAGCGGCCCCTATAGAGACTGAGATTTTAGTAAGAGAGGGAAGACTTCATGGGTACAATGCAAGAAAAAGTCAATGCTCAAAAAAAAGTGAAAGAAGAACTGAAAAAACCAACACTATTTATATTTTAAATATTCTGGATTCTTTCCTGGAAGAGAAAAAAAGAGGGGGAAAAAGGCTCTTCTGTAGATAGATATATGTAAGAAGTTGAAGGTTTTGATTTGATCAGTTACTGGCATGATGCCATAACTGACAAGATTCTTCAATAAGTTAGATTATCCACCACTAAAATCTTGATATATAGCATTATTAACATCCAAAGTCTTGCTGAAACCAAAGGAATTTAGGATCCAATGCTTAATTCAGTTTAGATTTACAAGGTAGGACTCTCTGAAAAGCTGAGAATAAATCCCACAGACAGGTAGTTCTGGCACTGTTCCACATCTAATAAAAGCTGTGATGTCTTTCTAAGAGGTCCAGAAACCTGGGCAGTTTCTGAGTTTGTCTCTTTGAAGATACCTACTGTAGCCACAAATGCTCCTGCTTCTCAAACCCCACTGGAAGAACAGCACCTCTTAAAAACAGTTTGGTGATAATAAACCTCACCTTAAATGGGGATTTTTTTAATAAAGTACGGGAAGGGTTTGAACATTTCACAGCTTTTACTGTTTCCCTCTACATGCCCAGTATACACAGTTCCATGATATACCTCTTCTCACGTGTACAAAACGTGGTGCACTCTGATGCTTAAAACTCAGTCTCTGTGCACTTGCTCTCATTATGAAATGTTATTGTATTTGGAACTTGACATAATGATGACCATAACTGACCTGCCAGTGTAGATCAGAACAAATCATATTCAGCATGGCAGGTAATTGTGATTAAACCTTGGCCCTATCTCGTAATATGAACAGGCATCTCAAGACCTGACTGGGAAGGGTTCTAGTAACAAGGCCTCCATTTTGAAAGGTATAGAAATTTTGTTGATATGAGACAACTAAAGGGAGACAAAAATTTTAAAAATTAAAGGAATTAACATGATGCATATGCTGCAGGCTGTAGTTTAACCTTTGAGAAACACAGCTATCTGCAGCATTTTTACAGAGGCATACAGGAAATTTTAAAGGTGTAACTTCCTTTCAGAACACCATCCTGTACATTTAAAATCACTGTTGGAGCAAGCCGGTGTTTTCAAGCTGCTCTCTGCCAAAATGCCCAGTGTGTCCTATTATCTACAGTAGTGTGTGTGCTATTCTTTCCCAAATCAAAGCTGCTTTTCAAAACTGGACACATAAGAGTAAAAACTGGAAGGGAGCAGGGCCTGAATGTGGCCTGGGAAACATTTTCAGCATTTTAAGATCAGAGCATTTATTCTTTTGGAAGGAGTTTGTTGGTGCATGTGTTTTGTGCAACATGATATTCGCAGGTATGGCTCAGGAGATACCGTCCTCGGAGAAAGGAGCGAGTGGATCCACGCCTGCGTGGCCGCACTAGATATTGATCATGTCTTCTGGGAATGCACGGGGGAAGAAAAGGAGGATTTTTTTTCCTTTTAAATCCGTGTTAGGAAATATGCAGTCCTCCAGTGGAGCCCCTAGCTGGCTGTATGTGCTGCTTTGTTTCCTGTAGGAAGAGGGATATAAAAAGTGCAGATAACGAAACCTAACTAGAAGGGTAGGCCTCTTAAAAGTATTCATTGTCTGGGGAAAGAGGGAGGAAGGAACTCACCTGACCTTGACCACCCAAGCTTTTAACACTCAAAAAGACTTTCAAAGCTTTCTGAGGGAGATTTACAGCTGTGAAAGGATGCTGGAATTACACTGCGGCAGAAGGAATATAATTCACCTTGACTTACTCCCCTCCCCCAAAGTCACCCAAGTCACTTCTGCATTTTTAGAAATGTGAATACATCGTTTTGGAAATTGATTGGCAGAATCAAAGGAATTACTGGCTAAACACCCTCACAGAGTCTCTTCCTCTAAATTTCTAGCACTTCTCTCACACTGGCTGCCTTTGCTGTGAGAGTCAGCCTCCACGTCACAGCTCTCTGTGCTCTCTGCAACAAAAGAAACCCAGGGTCTGGGGCTGCTGCAACTAACATATTACAGCCATAATAAGTTCCTAAAAGCACTTACTGATAAAGGCAGCTGTTGTGGGCAGGCCATAGTTCTCAGCCTTCTGGGCTCTTATTACCCATAGCAGTCCAGTCTGGATGCCTCCTTACTAAACTACTGCAATATTATTGCTGGCTCTATCCCCAGAAAGTCCAGGCAGGGTTAGGGAGCCACTGCGATGCACACTCAAAATTCACAGTCTCTAAATTTTGCATGGTATTGTTATTGTGCTAATATGTCCCAACAGCAATAATCAACAATATCAGCTTCCAGAAGCACTGAGAGAATGACTCCAGTTCAAACCCCTGTTCAGACCTCCAAGAGAAACAGTGTTTGTCAAAGACTTCTTGAATAATGGGGAGTATACAAACAAAGCTCCTTGAATTCTCAGTATCTAAGGCTGCTGTTTCAGTTTGAACTTGCACAAACACAGGATTGTTCTGGTGGCAAAAAGCAGGTGCTTTTCTTATCATATTTGTACAATTTCAGGGTCTTTGGGTTTTTAGTGCCTAAGGGTACAAAACAATTCTGTGCCTCAGAGAATGTATCTCTAATAGTTTCTTCCAGTTAGAGAAGCTGCAAAAACAGAAGAAAGTTTTCTTTTTTACTCTTCTTTTCATGCATCAAGAAAATGATTAGAGGCTGGGGCAGCTTCTGGCAGGTGCAGCTCCCAAGGGGGCCCTGTGCCACTTGTCAGCAGTAGGCGCCGTGTCAGATGGCACACGGGACTGCTGCACTGTGTCCGTGCCTGTCTTTTGGTGCTCCGGCCCATAGGGTTAGGGTTAGGGTTAAGAGTGTTTGGATCTCTGAATCTGCTTTCAAGTTCTTTACTGAAGGTACAAATAATCATGGCAAGCTACAGGAATATGATCTCTTCCCTTGTCTCCTTTCTCTCTGCTATGATTTATTATTATAAACATTCTGGGGCAGATCAGGAGAAAGCCCCTGAATATAAGCCTCTGCACTTAAAATATCAAAATTGCAGGTAGGACTGTGTTCCTTGAGTTTTGGAAAAAAAATGGTACAATTTTATTTTCAGACTTCACCGCTAGGATCTACCTGCATTATTTTATTCATTATGTTTCTTCTTTACAATCAGTATTCATCTCACAAGCCAATAACATATGGGATGTATCAATACGCTCAAGTGAAGATGACACATTCATAACTCATACAGCTGTTTTTTCACACCTGAGAAGGAATATAATGCTCCATATCAGTGCTCATCCACAGCTGTACCACATAAATAAAAAACGTAGATTGTGCGGAAAAAAGAAAGAGTGACTTAAAAGAAAACTCAGCTACCTAACTGCACATCGCTGCACTCTTTGGAAAGCTAGGAATCTATTAAGCCCGACTGTGAGAAGTTGTTCTTTCAAGATTAACTCTTTCTCAGGGAACACTGCACTGCTGGCTGTGAGCTGTGATCGGAAATGAAACGTGTGAAGCACCAGGATGGGGAACAGCCGTGCCCTGGGCAGGGAGCGTCCCTGGGAGCTGCACTGCATCCCACCACCTCCGAGCATTTTAGACCAGGAGGAAGGGGTTGTAGATTTTGCCGCATAGATTTTGCACTTTACTAAAACTCATTTGTGTCTTCAAGACTCAGCTGCAGCTCTCTAGGTCAACTCAAAGAGCTGAGACCCACACCCCTCCATAGCCTCTCTTCCCAGAGCAAACCAAACCAACAGCCGCTTCTGACAAATGCCAAAACCTCCCCTTTCTTGCCGTCTCTCCTCTGCCTCAGCATTTGCTCCTCAGCAGGCAATGCTCAGAGTCAGCAACCTCTGCTGTCCTGGCAGCACTCAGCCTGGCGCTGTCGGTGGGAGGCACAGGCGGGTGCCCCAGCAGCCCCGGGGTGGCAGCAGCTCTGCTGTAAGCAGGTGGGCACAGAGGGCACAGTGCCCCCAGACCTCGGCCCTCTTCCAGCTCCAAATTTTCAACAATGCTCAGTCTCCCCTTAATATCATCACCTAGTTATTCTACTTCAGCTTACTCATGCTGTTTAATTTTGGGGGCGAGAGCTACAGAGCAAATGCTAAGTGTTTTGTTTGAAGTACATGAATGTGTCAAGATTTTTTAAAATGGTTTCCACTCTTTTTTTTTTTTTTTTGCCAACACTATTTGATTTAAAAGAAGATCAGCTGTATGAAGAAAGTAAAAAAAAAGTCTGTCTTTAAAAATATCTGCCAATTCTGAGACTTTAGAAGAGAAAGAACTAGCCACTGTTTCCCTCAAACCTAGACAGGACCAAAGCTGTATGTTCCTGTAGCAATTATATAAATAAATGCCCTGATCTCAGAGAAGTGCTGGCCTTTGTTGATCATGTTTGCGAACAAATAAAGCAGCAAAAAAAAAAAGCACAGTAATGATCACAGTGCTGCAGGAACAGCCAAAAGGGAACTTGTATTTTGCAAATAGATTGGGAGGCAGCTGAAATTAACATTTTCCAAACTCTTTTTTTTGGGTCTAAAAACATAATGGGGACAAAAATAACTACTGGTAAAATTCATTTACTTAAGTGTTATGGAACTCCTTCCTGTTCCTTGTTCCCGGCTGTCTGTTACAATCTATTGCAGGACTGTGACAGCATTTAGGAGTTTAATGCCCATGGAATAGAAAGTTGTCACAGGTTGATGGGCTCCTGCTGCTAGATAGTGTCCACATCATTAATCATGGACACTTATCTCCTCTGCCTCACGGGAGAGCCATAGTGACACTTGCTCACTGTACAGTGGAGGACACCAAAAACTGTAATCTAGCAGTGGTAAATTTACCATGAGATTGTGACAAGGATCACAGACAAATACAGGCAGCTCAGGAACACATTTATCACCCAGTGCTGAGGACTGCAGCAGACCTCTGGCCTTACCTGCACATCCCTGCTCCCACCTGCAGACCCCACATGGCTGCTCAGCTGCTGTGCTGGGCAGAGGCTGCAGGGAAGCCTGGTCCCCAACTGTGCCAGCACCTCAGTTTGCAGTCTGAGCTGATGGACCAGTAAAAACAACAGCCAAGTTTGTGTTTGAACAGAAAGGAAGTCTTTTTCTTCGCATTAAAAACCCACACCTCCTTTGCTCTCATTTGACACAGAAGAATTTTGTAGGGGAACCAATGATTTGCTTTATTTTCTTAAAAACATTCCTAATGTAATTAATTCAAATGAAAAGGAAAGGTTAATTTCAAGCTGCAATCACAAGACAGAAGTGTGAGTAAAAGTAAAAAATGAGTCAAAATACTCTGGAAACCCAGATTACTTGAAGTTCTAAATAAGACTTGAGTTAACAGGTCCATCTTAAAAAGACTATTGTAACTAATGGATTATAAAATACTCTAAGTCTTGTTAGCATTTTTTCTTCAAGCTGTCCAACACTGTAGGGAGATAGGGGACACTACAGTGTCCAACACTGCAGATAGGCTCTTGATGAAGAGTCAAATCACTTTGAGATTTGAGAGATGTGCATGAAAAACAGCAAACATCTGAGTCACATTCTATCAAGATACCAAGAAAAGATGTGAACACACACTCTGTATAATATTCTGGTTATTTACCACCAGCTGGAACTGGGGCAGCACATACAATATAGTTAAGAAGAAAAAAAATTACCCACTGTTATGACTTATTGAAGGGAAGGTAGATGGCAGTGTATTCTATTGCTTGAGATATCTAAATCTGTCTACTTTTACACAAAACAAACATATAAATTTAAAACAACTAGATTTGAGCATGTAGGGAGAATTTTCCTATGGGAGGTTAAATATCACCCCTCAAAGTTTTTGTTTTGGTCAGCCAAATAAGACTTTCAGGTCCCACTTTTATGTAGGTATCTGATATTTTACCTTGGACACTTCCATTTATGTGAACCAGGATTTCCTTAAGAGCTGGAAAAGGGCTAAGACATGACTAGAAGCTAACAGCCCTCTTGATATTTGCAGCTCATATCAAAGGGCTGGTCAGTGTTTTCTTTAGCTTCTTTGGAGCAGATTTTGTATTCAAAAGTCAGAAACTGGATATTTTGAGTGCCAAAGAACATCACAACTGATTATGTAATCTCAAAGGGGATGATATCTTTCATTATTTTCTTCTCTATTGTTTTTATTTCTTTGTATGATCTGTAATGTGCCCCATAAAGAAAAAATAAGCCAATTCTTACTGCTTTTTAAAACTAAAATATATTAGATGATAAAGGAAACAAATAACAAATCATTATAAGTGATCATACTTAAAATAATAAACAAACAAATAAATGTGCTAGATGCTATTCATCATGTTAGATGACTGTTCAAGCAAATGAAAAGATGACTACATTGATAAGGATGAAATACTTCAAAATGATTTTGCTTAGAACTCAGTGTTACAAACATTGAAGGTGGGATTTTGATCCCACTGTGGCTTAAAATTGATGTGATTTTGCTGAGTTAATTTGGCTTTATTGAGACATAACTGAGGTCAGAACTGTATCTTGATGCTGCTGTGAGTGAATAAAGGATGAATCGATATTAAGTTTGTTCTTTCCACGTTTGTGGTTTTTTGATGGCCTGTAACAATGAGACACCAGTGTGCTGCTATTATCCTTCATAATGAAAACTTATCTTCACTTGGACTCTACATTTCAGAACTTCCTTTTGATATTTTCAGATTGTTTCTCTGTAAAGATATGTATACTAATGTTATGCTGAAGGGGAGCAATAAGATACTGTTCTAGCTGAGATACCGACAAAGCTAACTCATGAAATTTATTTTTTTCTTAGTTTTGCCTTAATGAAATTCATATTGCTTGCTCTTATTTTAAAAAGGAAGCAAACTCAGTGATACCAGATCACAGAAATAAATGATCCTTTTTCCTTGTTTCCATAAACCACTTAACTATTTGCTGTAGGACATAAAAGAAAAACATGCAAACCACACACAAAAGAAAGATAAAAAGGAAGTGTATGTTCTTAAGTGATTCTGACTTGATCTGTTATGATCACTTAGATACAGTGGATTTCTTCATCTTTTGTTCCATTGGGTATCTATACTACAGTATTACATAAATAGAAACAAAATGAATGACCGGAGATGTCTTCTTTAGAGCATAAATTGAAATATTGGACCAGAAGATAATCATTAATCCTTTGAAAATTTGTGAATGTGCGGTTATGAACACATTTTGAGGGTATTAGGAAAATTCCAGGCACTTTTATATTTTCCTGAGTTTTTCACTAATTGTAAGCTTTCAGATATATTGTGCTGCTGCAGGTACACTTGTAACCTCCCCCTATGCAAACACAGCCTAATGGGAACACTCTTGCCACAGAATTACTTTGGAAGATATGCTTTGCACATATTAGCCTATTTTAATGCCAAACATATTGTAAACTTCTATTAGTGATCATGGGTCAGAGTGGAAATGAAACAGTCAGGGTAGAAAGGAGGAATAATTGTTCAGGTTTATTCATTTTTCCAATGTTTGAGCCTGTCTCTCATTCATCTTGAAAACTCACGAATGAAACCTAGAATTAGTGCACATGAGTAATTTGGTGTAACCACATACAGTATATGAAAGCAAAGCTCTGGGAGAAAGAATCACTTGACATGAATACACCTGTTTTTCTGCCCAGTTTTTCTGGCCTGATAAAATGTTATATTTGTATATTCGCAGTGCAGTGTTGCAGTAGCAAGTGCTCCTATATAATTCCATCATTTCTCAACCCCAAAAAGTAGACCTGATGCTTTCTTTTTCATATTTTACTTGAGATATCTTATTTACTTTTAGTTATTTTAAATGCTTTTAAAGACTAACATGGGGGATATCAATAAACTGGTAGCATGATTTAGGACAATTTGTTTTTTTACTATCTTCTGTGACATTCCTTTGCTCTGAGATTTAAGACAGCTGGTGAAAGGCAGAAAAGCTACATTCCTGGAGAAGGAAGAAATGCAAATCTCCATTCCTCCTGGTCCCTTGCAGCATTTCAAACTCTTTATATCCTTAGGAATAACCTCCCTTCACCGAGTTCTTGGGCTTGAGACTGTGTAGTAGGAAGTTAGTTCAGTTACTGTCTATTCAATTTTAAAACATATAATTGTGTTTGTTTAATCATGGCCTCTGCTGAGACATGATCTTATGATCCTGTAATTTTTTTACCAGACTTCCAGGCAATAAAAATCCCAGAGAATTCAGTGCATCTCACAACGCTTGCTTGATTTCAACATTTGAAAATTCACCATTCAAGAAGTCACTACTCTAGGCTGTGGTAACAAATCACATGAGTGTTCCAGGTCCATCTCAGCACAGGATTGCTTAAATTACCTTTTCACAATGAGTCAAAATAGAATCACTTTTTTAACAGTTACAGCTGTTTCAGGGTAAATATGTGAATAAAGACATAGATTTTGGGACTTTTCAAAGACACCTGGGAGAATTCAGCATTTTGATTTTACATCAGTTCTACAGGCCTTGAAACTTCAGTTGTGTGTGCTGAAAAACTCATCCTATATCCTTTTAGATACTCACAGTGATAACAATATTTTGTATTTATACAATGTATGGGTACATATTGTACCCACATAGTGATAGGTATGAGGAAGTGTCTGAAAGAGAAACCACATCATGTTGGATGGATGCAGCCCTCCATAACACCAGTTATGTGTTCAAATACTGAAATTTTATCACAACTTATCTGTTGTTGTCCAGGGAGACAAAGCTCACTTACAACACTCCAAGAAATGTTTATCTCAAGTAATATTGTTCCTTAAGGAATAAAAATTAATATGAAGCACCAGTAATCTGGAGGTTATTTGTGAAACCCAGTCACATTTGCATTTATTCCTCTGTCAATTGATACAGGGATGTTATGTCACATTTTAAGTTTGCAGATAATTGAAGGGAAATAACCACAATAATGAAATCACTGCTGGATTACATTCTGATAGGTGAAAAATCAATTCATTTATGATACTTCCTTTGTCATACTGAGGTATTTTATTGTGCAGAGGAAACCTCTCAAATTAATAAAACTGTTAAATCCATAAAGTCCTATGTACCAAATAGCATACCACAGAGTAATTATCAATCATTAAAAGAATAAAACTGATAAATGCCAGCATGAGAGATCATTTGGGGAAAGAATCTTGCTTTCAAGAGGATTATACTGTAACAGTGATACACCATGGTATGAACACATGGTTATAACATCAGTGTGCATACATCTATAGATATGTACCCACACAGCTATGCACACACACTGATGCTGTGACCTCTATTATCTCTTTTGTATTCGATTAGTTCTGCTGGCAGGTACCAATTGCACGCTACACAAAAAGAGCCCAGTGAGTCTCCAACAGTTGCATCACAATGTTATTTAATAATGTTTCTGTGGTGCTTTTGATTTTTAAACGAAATATGATTTAATAACAAGAAATAAAGCTGTTATTAGGCTCTTTCTAACATGACTTAGCTCTAATGGTATTTTGTAAAACTGCTAAACTTGTGTAAAAAGGAAAGAGATTAGAGAGACTTAAAAATTATGAAATAATGTATTTATTCACCACCCCCCCTCCAGCCTGTGTACATTTGCAAAAGACTCATTCATGTTGAACAATACACTTCAAGAGCTTGCAATGAAGTTGTGACACCAACCACCTTACCAAAGATACTGCACAGATCACCCTGGCCATTAATTATCTTCCTTCAAACTGGAAACTTTTGCTAGATCATCAGCAGTTTCACTGTAACTAAATAACCTGTAGTTTCACAGTGATCAAATGATTACAGCACCTACCCAGCAGTCTTAAAAAAAGCCTTTCAGTACATCACGGGCCACCAAGACCAAATCTTAATCAAACACAATATATGTTCACTAAATAATAGAAGAGCTGAAAGATGAGAAATATCTATAATTTCTTATTAAACTGATGCTCTGTGAATATGTTTAATGAGTTGCCAAAAGAATCTCAGCCTAGCTTAAAAGCAGTAGAGGAAAATGTAAACTGCCCTGTGGCACATCAGTCGGTGCTGCAGGCATGGGAGGCTGGGCTCGCTGGGATTCCAGGCACCAATGCCAGCCTGATTTGCACTGATATAACTCTGTCAAATCTTGAAACAGTAGAAGCATATATAATTCACAATGAATTATGATTCTGTTTCTAAGTGGCACGATAACAGTGGAAATATCTTTATTTAGGCATTTTAAAAAATATATTTTTATTTTAAATGGAAGCATAATTTTTTTTTCCCCCATGTGTTCACTCCTAATGAGGCAGTAGTGGCAATTGATCTGATTTCCTGGAAACTATAGGCACATCTTTTATAAATTCTTCTTGCAAAACCAGTGAGTTAAAAGAATTTAGAGTAGGGAGGTTTTACCTGCATCACTGGTGTCAGTGATCTGAAGGGAGGTGACAAAGAGGCATATAATGAGACACATGGCTTTATACCTGGCAATCTCACACATAAAAAGAATGTCAAGTGTATTTGACAGAATGAAATGAAACTAAAATGTTAGCATTAATTGCTACTCAGTGCTGTATTACCAGCCCCACAATCCAAATCAATTATGAAGATTTGTATCAGTTGTGAGACCAAAAAGATTTTGGAAGCCTGTCAGCTCTAGGGTGTCATTACCTAATGATGATATGACTGCTCTGGGTTCTGCTCAGAACAAGGAGAGTCACAACCACCCACTTCCAAGACTGCAACCAAAATGGTACAAATGGAGTGTTTTAAAGGAAAGTTGACAGGTGTATGGTTAAACATCAGAGGTTTGAACAAAAAGATGTGTTTCCCACATGGAAATAAAAACCTCAGATTGCTTAGGAGAGTAAACCCCACCCTGCCCCATCTAAGTTAAATGAGAATTACTTCTGTGTGCTGCTCCAGAAGCCATTTATTCGATTAGCAAAATTAAAACACTGATGCACTGCAAAACTATGGACTTATTTTTTCGTAATAGTAGATATATTTTGGTGTCTTAAAGAAACATTTGTGTGACGACTTATCAAAGTTTTCTGCCTTGATGAATTAGTCAAGGGAGTAACTAACTCCTCAGTGGTGACAGCAGAGATGATAAAACCTTACAGTAGAATGTTGAACTTTAGACTGCCTTTCTCACCCAGAAAAAAGAATTCCATCTTAGGAGCCATGACAGGGGATTTTTGTCACTTCATTCCATCAATGAGATCCAATGGTGATTTAGGTAACAAGAAGAAATTTCATGTTCAGGAACAGTAAGTAGATGTGGCTCTTTCCGTAGGCCTTCCCACTGTGCTTGCAGAAAGACAGAGAGGACTGTACTCAAAGAACTGCTTTTATTCCAAAAAAAGCAGCTTCCTCCATTTTCAAGGGAATAAATTGCTCTCCCTTTGGAAGTACAAAATGCACAAGACTGTCTAGGAATTGTTTCCTGCACCTTTGTGGTGGACAGCACCTCATCTCTGTGCACAGTGCATAACTCCACTGCATCCCTATTGAATTGCTTCATTTGGGAAAAGTCTTTTGCATATACTGAGGAGAAAATACTCAGTAAAGTAAAATATTGCTGCAAAACAAATCTTCAGAATGGAAGAAAGATAAAAGCAGAGTTACCCGGAGGCCCAGCAGCCTCAGTCTCTCAGGGTTTCTTTTCTGACTGAGCTGAGCTCTGATGGAACAGCAGCACAGACAGTTGTCACTGTTGTGTTGGGTCTTGGTCTGATGCATCAAATATCTCCTGCTTTGAAACTGCAGCCTACTGCCCAGTGTTAAATGCAAATAACTGGTTAAATCACACAGCTCCGAGTCCTGCTAGGAACAACACACCTGCATCCACAGGAGAAGGGAAAGGAGAAGAACCTGTCAATGAAGTATGACTTCCTGACTTCCAGTGGGTTTTGGTTCTTGGTTGGGTGGTTTTTTTTGTTGTTTTTTTTTTTTTTTTAAACGGAGATTGAAGTATCTGAGTCTAAATATGTCCCATCTTGTGAACATATTTAAGCTATCCCTATCTGCCCCTGATCTAAACTCTATATAAAAAAGACACAAGCAGTGCCACATGAGTAAAGTCTACCACTGGGTGAAAATATTCATTAGAGAAGGATTCTAATTTTATAAATAAGTCGTTTAAGAAAAAGTATATTTAGCTTTTCTTCAAGATCATCAAAGCATACATTATTCTTTAATGAAAAAATGGCAACTACTATGTGTTAGCCAGAGTTTACCAAATAAGGATGCTCTTTGGATGGTGCTGAAAATGAAAGTATTAATGTCAAAGCTGAATGAAGTACTGTTTTACCATATTTGATCCTTGCTATAGGAAACAGGCTCATGATTTGCATCTTGGGACTGGCTCATCAGCACTTGTCCCACCCATCAATTATCAGCTTGCAATATTTTACAGATGTTGACACTACATGCTGGAAGACAGCAACCGTTGAGGAAAGATCACTGAGTGAAGGAGCAGTATCCTTCATGTTCCTTAGCACAGAAATTGACTGTCTGTTTCATCTCCCTTTACCAGTGTATGTAACTGAGGTCAAGAGCATTTAGTACTTTGGAGTATTTCAGTCAGCCAAAGAAACACTAGAAAACTTAGAGAGAAAATGAAATCAAGAGCCATATAGCTTATGCTTGGATCATGTTCAGTGGAAAGAAGGACATGAGCCCATCACATGGAAAAGCTAGGTTAATGTTTATGCATTCTCGGTGCTTTTCCCTCCATATGTAGGCTTTATAAAGATTAGTCATGTAAGACTCGATTTTTGTCCCTTAAAGCCTCTAAACAGGCTAGCAGTACAAAATGTTGACTGTGGAGCCCTTGTGATGCCTGGGCTCTGAGTCTCCTACAAACCTTGAGACTTACTGAAAATTGTTTTCTTTGAGCTACATCAAATCCTGTTTTAAAAAATTTTTCTAGTTCTCCTGACTCCTTTTCTTCTAAACTGCAAATTCACCATTCAAAAACAGTTTAAATAGGACATATATAGTAAAACTGATAATAAAGGAATGGAACAAAAAGTTATTTCCTTTTCAATAACATGAAAATAAGATATCAATGTGCAAAAGGGGAAGATGTATAATTATGTCTCCAAATTATATGCTACTCAGTGTATTAGAGACCAAGTGTGAAATCCTGACCTTATTAATTCTACATAAAATTAGGTACCAACTAAAAAGACTTTCAAATTTACCAAATCTTCATAATGTCTGCTTTCTCTTACATTTCAGAACACCTTTACCAAGATGCTCAGTGCTAACTAGTACTGGTTACCTTTGAAATTTGCACCACGATGAAAACATCAACGTGTTTTGGACATGCAAAACAGCATAACACAGCTGGCTTTCTAGTAAAACTCTCTACCTACACCCGGCTCCTCCCTTGCCCCACTCTCAAATTATAATCACCTTTCTGAAATCAATAAAAAAAGTTAGCAGCGTTCCTCTGAAAGATTTTGAGTGGTTACTGTGTAATTTTTTTGATTGTATCTTATCTTGCACACTTTCAGAGAATAGTACCAGGTGCATAAAAAGAGACTTGAGGAGAAAGGCTAAACCCATGTGTCCCACTAACTGTCCTGTAATTATGGGGTATTTTGCTAATCAAGAACACATTCACTCACAAGTAATATCTTGTTATAGACTACCTAAAAGAAACTTGTTACACATGGTTAATTTTTCAGCTAATAAGCGCCTATTCTGGTTTCTTCAGTAATTCCTAAAGTCTGTGGGGCTTCTTTTTGATTACAACTTTGAGTGAAAACCAAACCACATAAAGCAGGTACAGAGAGGCAGTCCCTCAGATTTGGCTACTTCTGCCTGCTGTACAAGAGCAGACTCTGAGGCAGGTTGAGCTCTGCCAGCTATCCTGAAATTTATGGCCTCTCAAGGATCAATGGTGCACTTCAAGGAATAAGATTCAGAAATGCACCCAGTTCTGAGGAGCTGAGCATCATAGCACTGTGAAACAACAGACTGGAAGGATGAATAAGAATCTTTGCTCTGGCCTTTATTAAGTCACAAAGGCTTAGTAAAACGTTACTGGGAGAGCAATTACATTTATCTTTTCCATTATGGCATTTGAGCCCTGTGCATCTAAGAATTCCTATTCTTCCTTGCTATCTGCTTTAAAACAACACTAGTAACTGGTGTTGATATCACTGATAGACAGCATTCATATGTGCAAAGAAATAAGTATTTTTCCTTCCTTCACACACAAATCCTTTACTGCAATTTTTGATTCTGTAATTTGTAACTGCAACTTGTGGTTGATTCACATGCTCACAGTCTGCTACTTAAGTGTTTTCTATTGCATTTTTGGACATCCTTCATACACAGCAGGTGACAAAATTTGGTGCAAGTCCATTCCAGTGAGATGCCAACCACTCTGGATCCCAGTGCTCCAACAGCCAGCCAGAGCTGGGCAGGGCTGAGACCTGTCCTGGAGGGGGTGCCAGGGGCTGGCTGCTCTGTCCTGGAGCATGGCTCTGCCTTGTTACTGCCTCAGATCACCAGCAAGCACTTAATTCCTTCAAGCACCCGGCTGCTTAAGATATATTCCCTCTGAATTTCATGTCTTGTTTGAAAAGATTACTCAAAATCAATGAGGAAGACAGGCTAGGAAAACAAGTGTAACCAAGTAATTTCTTAAGCACGGTTATCTTTACACTGAAGAGAACACCAGGGAGTTACTGATCTTTACAAAACAAAAAGGATCCCTGAGATGAGCTGCTTTTCTTTGCAGCCCTTCAGCTGATATATGAGCCCAAAGCCTGGGCAACACTTAAATCCAGACAGACTCCCTCTTGAATTCTCTGCACCAGCTCGCTGTTTTTCTGGCAAGTTGCAGCAGGTCTGTATTCAGCCCAGACAGCATCTTGCCTTAAATACATTTTTAATCCTGTTTTGCCACACAGTCAGCCTACGTAATTTGAATCCTGAGCCTGGGGAAGCAACCCAATAGAATAATTATTGAGTCTTTCCTAAGCGACATGTCGGGCCAGGCTGTTACAGTAAAATCAATGTTCAGCATCAGCTCCAAGACTCCACCTCTCCTTCCCCCAACCTCCAAATCAAGCTAGTTTTCAATAAAAAGAGGCCCACATAGATTTTCACAGACAACCAAACAGAGGATTGGAAACCAGAATTTACAAACCAGACCTGGTTTGATACAATAGATATTGACTAAGATGTACGAGTTCTGCTCAGTGTCCTCACTGACTGCTTCTGGTCATTAAAAACACCAGTTCCCAGAAGTGTTGGTGCCTTTCCTACTCTGACATATTTCAGTGCAGTTCCTGAGATTCTGCCTTCCAAATCTGTCTGTTCTCATTTCAGCAGGAGACAGTATCTATTTACATTAGGAAGGAAAATTCCTGCTCAAATTGACTGTTGCATTGCATGTCAACAGCATTTCCATTTGATTCCAAGGGGAAGAAATACATACAAAGAAATTCTGTTAGTTCCAGAAAGAGAGAATCTTCCAATTCTTTAGAAAAAAAAAAGCTGAAATAAATTATTTCCATTAAAATGCCCATTGCAAACTGTCTGATCACAAAAAAGGTAGATTCAAGAGAAGTTTACCTTTAGGTCAACTAAGTGGCAAAATATGTTGCAAAGTTTTAAGTGATGACATGGAAAATGGACTGAGGAATGGATAATGTTGATGTACAATTTATTCAGCAATTTTATCCTATTAACTTTGAAATAATGAGTTTGTGCATATACAGGACTTCACTGCTTCAGACAATATTTCTTTGTGGATTAAAGTACCTGCTACGTGGCCTATAATTTGAGGTACTGCTCAAATGCATGCACAGTCTCAAAGAGCCGATAAATAGCTTTTTTGCTTTTTTTCGTTCTTCCCAAATGAGCCTACAGTTTTTTCATCAGTTCTGTTCTCGGTATTTAACCAGTTCTTGGTTGAATTCTTTGGCAATTTCCATAAATAAAGTGAAATTCAAGAGTGCTGCCATACCTCTGCTACTTTTAACATCTTTCTATGTTTCAGAACAGTAATGGTTAGAATAAGCACACAGTGCAGCAGTATTTTTACTCAACCCACTAATTATATTCTTTAAAGGAATTAGAAATTGCATTTTCTTGTAACAACAGCACTGTCTAGCATAAATGCTATAATAATAAAAAACAGCTTCTAGATTAACAAAAAATAGCTTCTAAGTTATCATCATGAAAAAAAGAAGTTTAAAATCTATTGGAAAATGCAAGTAATTTGAAGACCCTTTTGAAAAACAAGAGCTACTCTGGGCAGATCAGCATTGTATTTATTATTGTAACCATGGAAACAATATAAATTCCCATCTGTTAAGGTATTCGTTTGCTGCCTACAAATGATGAGTATACTGTACTCAATAGGTGAATGAAATAGTTATAATTTCAATGAGTAGCCAGATACGCAATTTTTCTTCTCTGTAAAACACAGAAGAGAGCTCCTGGTTGCGATTTAAAGCTCTATGAAATCTTTGGAATGAAAGCACAAACCCTGGGAAATTTGCCTGGCTCCAACACTTTGTGACAAACCAGAAACTCGGACTCTGCCTTTATGAAGGTTCATACCAAGTTCTGAGAACCTAGGAAGACGGGGGAGGGGGAAAAAGGCAAAAAAAAAACCCCCAAAGAACAGGCAAAAAAAAGCAAAAAAGTGGAGGGAAAGCAATAACTTTTGTGCCATCACAAGGTATGTTCAGTCAGTCTGGTCTGCTTGATGGAGTCCTGCTTCAAGGTTTGGGCTCACGCCGTGTGTGACTGCAGCAGAAGTGTCTGCTCCAAACTCTTTGAACTTTCCGCATGCTGAGAGCCAGATCGGAGTTTGGGATTTGAACTCTGCAGCCTGATCTCTCTGCAATGGGCTGCAATGAAACAGTTAAACCCAGCACTTCTGGAGTACATTTGATTGTGGACTTCAGGCCTATTTCTGGTTCAAAATTGCAGTCAGAAATTCAGCTGTGCGCTTTTTATTGCTCCTTCGTGGGCACACTTTGAAATACGTGGCACCTTCCAGACATTCAAAAAGGTGTAGATTTTGTCTATCTGACAAAGATAGACCATGTTCATCTGACTCTTTTGTCCTAAGGGAGCCAGAAGTTAAAAGATAAGGAAGTTGACAGAACTAAAGAAAGAGAAAAAAGTTTATGACAGTTACTAAATTCTATTGAAGTCTTAATGTTTCTTTCACAGATATTCCTGGTAACCTTTGGGATTTTGCAAATAAACTTACTATAATACAGGTGCAATATGGGAAAAAGGGAGGAATTCAGAAAGAAGCCCAGATCTGTTGTATAATAATCCTTCTGACTCTGTGTACGTCATTATTTTTTATAGTGTGAAATAATGATACAGGAAGGAGGCTTTTCCTGGACAGGACTTTTTTGATTTGAATGTTAGAAAAGGTTGCTATCCAAGTGATCAACAGTCTGAGCTTTGGAATACAGTATTTTTTCTTCAGGAGGAAATCAATGTTGCCAGCAATGACTCTGAAATGGTCAGAAGATGAAAATACTGAGAATATCTGAAGAATGTATTGACCAATAATTTTTTCCTTTTCATAATATCCCCAATTAGACTTAGCATTAGAAAACTACTTTAAATATACTGAGAGATGTTTTACACGGTTGTCTTACAGAGCATTTTTAGGTAAGGAAAATATATTGAATGTCAACAAACATGAAATTAAAGAAATAGTTGAAAAGTAAGAATGCAAAAATCATACATTTGTTACATGTAAAGCCTCTTTCTATGTGTTTTTAAGTCAAACAGCCTGAGAGTGAAGTCTTAGGATCACAGCAGGTAGTCCCATGTAAAAAATCACGAGTATAGACTTGCAAACTGGAATTGGTTCTGCTTTTCACATCAAAGGAATTATCAATAGAGATCGGAAGTGACAAATATTTTTGGTAAAAATTTCCAACACAGAAAGAAAATGGATTGGTGTTCAGAAACTTAGGAAGCCTGCACAGCCAGAATCTATTGAAAAAAACATATTAATTGGATTTTGGGATAGTGTGTGGGATCTGAAAAGCCATTTGAATATAAGCATGCATTAAAAATGTAAGGGTTATTAATCTAATTTTTTTCATTTAAGGGTTGTTTGAAAAATCTTCCTGCTTGCTCTTACTGTGGTTTTAGTCCCTGTATATATACAGATCTTGGGAATTGAAAAATAGTTGGAGGGAAAGGAATTGAAGAAAAAAGGCCACAGGAGTGCTGAAATACACACCCAGATTTAAAGTTAGAGTGGGATTTTGAATTAAATTTTGAGGGTCCTCTCTGAGCAGGTAACTGTGAGAGTCATCTACATCATAACAAGCCTTTGCTGCATTTGGCCTCACACATAAGCTATTAGGTTAGACAACATTTGCCTTAAATAATTGTTAAAATTTTCACAGAACATCTTTTCAGAATTTGTTGAGCATCTATTTGTACATTCTCTGTGAATGCAAATGGTACTGATGTGTTAATGTGCAGTTTAATGTAGAAAGATGCATTTGGGGAGCAGCAGCAGATTTTGTGGGCATATTTAAGAATGTTAATTTGAAAATGTGTGCTATAAACTTTGATAATTTTGGAATAGACCCTAGAGAACTCTCAAGTGGCAAACATAAAACACCTACTCAAAAAAAAAAAGAAAAATGAAGAGCGCATCAACTCCATTATAGGCAAGCAAGCAGAGCAGAACAGGAAAATTACTGGGAGGAATTTCACAAGACTGAATACCAGAATGCCTTGAAAGCCATCACCAATCTTCCAGATACCACTGATTTATTGCTTGTGGAATGGCATGCTTTACTAACATAGAGGGAGGTTTTCTTTCCACTGATAACTGCTAGAGTAAACATGGACCCAATACGCTGTACATTTTGATTTTCAAGAAGCATCGGGTATTCAGTTGCAGATCAGAGATTTCTGGCTTTGTCACTGAGACATTAGGAAAGGGACAAAGCCTCCTGCTAGGTAGGGAGTTGTATTTAGCAGCATCATTCTTGATGGAAATGCAAAGAAAGAGGATCTAAGAGTGGCTCTCCTCTCTTTGGAATGAATACAAATAATTCAAAGAATGACACCATGAGCTATGAACTGTGAGCTAATGACTGTATTAATGTTACAGAGAAAACAATATATCCCAGAATAATCTCACCATGTTGTACCAGGAGGGCAAACATAGGAGACTCAATGTTTTATATACTCCCTTCACTGAAAAATACTCATGCATTTAAAAAAATGAACAAGCACAAAACTCGTTGAGTTGTAGAGACTGAAACAGACAGTCCAAGTAAATAACAAAGGTAGAATTAAAATACACAGAGGCTTTTCTGAGAAGCCCTATGTATTCTTCTTAGAATCAATACACCATCACCATTTCCCTCTAACTGCAAACTACAGACCAGATGCAGGTTCATTTGTCACATCAGCAATGTAGACTTGGTAGCACTTTCAAACTGAATCCAAGACTACCAAACCCTTTCTTCCACCACTACTTTAGAAATTAAGTACATGACTGCTAGGTATAAGTAATAACATATTTCTTCAAAGTAACTAGAGAGAGAAAATCCCTTCTCAGACTATGAAAAAAAAAGGATTAGTCTAAGTCAAAGGCTTTTGCCTTGACTGCTCTGATTATGTGTTCTAATAATTTTTTAGATTTTATGAAACACAGCAGTTGTGTCTTAAATATTTGTTCCCAATAAAATAAATTACTTAATTTTGTAATAGAAAGTGTGGGTAAAAATAATGCCTGCCTTAAACCCAAAATATATTTATAAATCACTAGCATGAAATATCTCTCAGCTGTTTTATAACTTGTAGGAATTCTCCCAGGGATTCTTGCTCTTAGAGTAACTGTTTTCTGTGCATTGCTAGGTTATTGTTTTAGTAAGCTGTTTTCTCCTTTTTGCTCCATCAGGTGTTAGAGGCTGTTCTCAACTTTCAGGGGATTCTGAACAAAGATAGTATTTGAGCTCAGAGATTTTCAATTTTAATATTGTTAATATTACAATAATTTAATTTATCTTCTGCTTCTTTCTTTCAGAGAATCAGATTTTCTCTCTCCCAAAACCCATAGAAGAGGGGAAAGGACAAGGTCTTACACTGCAATACAGAAGAGTTTGTCAGAGGTGACTTGTACTCTCTCATGCCTCTATAAGCCACTCATTTTTGCATTCTAATGTAAAAATAAAGTCCTCTCTCAAATCCAAATCTCAGACATAGAGACTCTAAGCAGACTACAAGGAAAGAAAACAAAAATTTGCTTGGCTTCTCTATGTCCTGAGGTCAGGAGAACTGGTGGAGCCTGTGCTGATGGTGTTTCTCAATTTCTCAAGCTGGGCTTGGCTCTCTGATAAAGGTGATAGGTAGGTGGTCACCCCTCCTTTCAGCCTTCCTAAGGACCTACTGCATGTTCCCTTTACCTGGCCAATTGGCAGAGAAATTAGAAGTTTTGGTGATCCTGAACTGAGGGGGTGTGTGCAATCTCTATTCAGCTAGCACAATATTAAAGACACATGTAGGCTAACACACCTTCCCAGCACAATGAAGCAACCCCCCCAAAATATTACCTTGCTATCCAAATCAATAGATAAACTGTTTCTGATTTCACAGCTAGCATAACTTCTGTTTGAGTCTTTGTATTGTTCACTATTGCAAGGTGTCTATGTGTCCTTCTACTAGCTCTGTGGAATGCTTGGAAAGAGCATCTGCTCTTGGTCATTATCACTGAAGGGGCTTTTGCTAAAAGTAGAGGCAGCAGACACCTGAGGGCCCCAGCATCTGGGGAAATACTCTGTGCTCTGACAAGGTGCTGAAGCTGCAAGGTAAGACTACAGTCTCAAAAGACAAATGCACACATCCAAGCAGCCACTCCAATGTGTGCATGGAATTGCATAAGATCTGTATCTGCCATGTCTCTCTCTCTTGACCTTTGACCATAGCAAAAAGTCAAATTGCCTCTTCATGGAGGCCAGAGAGCTGAATGTTTATTTGGACCCTGAAGGGAAGAATCAATAGGATACATTTAGCAGCAGAAGAATTTCAGCCCCTGACTGTTCCGGTTTATGTGGGGTAGTTCCTAACAACACTGAGTAGCTTTATTTAATATGGTGACAACACAGATTAGAGGCTACAGGGAAAGGTGTCAGAGAGGTATTTCTGGATAAACCCAAAAGTCCTGACAGCCAGTGTGTTCCTCTGAATTTCTAGAGAAGAAATAGGACAAGCCTGGGCAAAGCTGAGACTGTACCAACTGTATCAACGTTTTTAAAAGCCCAGTAGGAATAAGTGGCCATGATGAGGTCACTCAGATGGATTTGTGTGGCAGGGTGCCCAAAAGCAAAATGCAGGAAGGATGAAAGGAACCGATGTGACGCCCCCATCCTAAGAGGAAGGGGTCTGTCCAGGGTGCTCTGTAGTGGCTCCTGAACTCTACGGAGTTCTTAGCTGAGGAACAGGAGTGTAAAAATGGGGATCTACTGCTGGTTTTACTTATCCCATCAGGTATATGGCAGTGGGTCATTATCACAGTAAAGCTAGAATTCAAGATTTGCTTTGCATCACACATTTAGGAGAGTGCCAGATGTCAGATCATAAAGAGAAAGTTAAAGGGCTCAAGAAGTCAACTGGACTTTTGCAGATACACAATTAATTATGAAGGTCAGGAAATATGAGAAATATAGCTTCTGGAAGGAGGGAGGGAAAGTCCAAAATATAAATGCCAAAAGCAGACCTTCCACATGCATTCTGGTAGGTTCAAATAAAGAGATTTACATGCCATGATCTCATGCTTAAACACTGATGTCCCCAGTGGATCACCACTCACAAATTCATTAGTCTGATGTGCCAATTCACCTTGAAAATTCATACATATGAGAAAGAATCACCACAGGAAGGAAACTGGAGAGATTTAACACTAAGCAGCAAATCAAACTTGGGTTATGAACACAAAACCAGAAAATCATTTCTGATATCTCCTAGCCTGTGAATGGCACTAATCATCTTCTATTCCAGCGAGACAGAGGTGCCACTGAGGCTGACATCTGTACTATATTTATTTATCAGTGTAGAGTCAAAGGAAAAGACCAAAAAACCTGAAGCCAAATCAACCTCCCAAAAATCTAGTAGTTTTTACCCATACCAAGGTTCTGGGACAATTATTGCAGTAAATTGATCAAATGCCTCAGTGAGAGGTAAGACATCTTTTAGAAAAATACCACAGTAATATAGATAGTATATATGGTATATAGAGCCCTAGTCTAGACAGCAGTGTGTAGCAGGAGGCCAACAAGCAGAGAGAAGCAACAGCTCCTGTATTGTCCTTCATGATTACTGAAAGAAAACACTGTCAGAGCTTTCAGAATAGACCAGAACAGTGCCAGCATGTGACAGAGAAGCTTGAGGGCCCATATTACCCCTCCTGCATGAGATTCATTTGCTATGCAAGGGCAGCACACAGTAAATTTGTACCTATTCAGTAGAGATCTTAGTGGCTGCTTTGTACCTTCCCTACTAGATCCTTACCAGGAATTTGAGAAGTATTTTACAGGTACAGGGTGAGTTATCCCTTTATCCTTTCTCTTTCCCCTCTTCTCCTTGAAATTCCTCAGCATGAAATAGAAGAGACCTCTTGCTACCCCGAGGCTTGTGATTTTGAGTTTGAAAACTAGGTTAACTAGAGAAGAATTTGAGACAGGTGTATGATATCTTCAGCTCTGGGATCTGAATTACTTAGGATTTAAGTCCTCAGGAACGGTTTCCATCAGTAGTGAACTACCTGGATTCCCTTGACTATCTTTGCTCAGTCTTTACTTCTGATTTTCTCACGGGCTAACAGAAGACTCCCAAAGCACTTGCTAAAGCCTCTTCTCAAACAACTGCCCAGCTCCTTCCTCCTGCCCCCACGGGCCCACCTCCACCTCAGTTGCTGTATCCCTGTTCTGCGCTGCTTCACCCACTCTGATTTCATGACCAGCAGGCAATAACAAAATGGATACAGCTGACAGAGTATTTCTCTTTTGCTTCCCCCATCTCGTGAGGACTTTTCATGAATAATATTCACTGCCAAAGACACAACCACATTAAGCCTTGTACTGGGAAATGAACAGCAAGTGCTGCTACAGATGGCCTTGGAGTGGCTGGCTCCTTAGCAATCGCTGGTGCACGTGCTGACAAGTGTTATGATTCATTTTGAGTGCCTGGTTAAGGCAGGTCACTTATTGACAGGGGACAGAAAAAGCAATCTCTTAACGTTCTACCACATGGAAATAGTAAAGAATTAAGCAAGAAAGGCACCCACATTTGTCTACCAAAAATTCTTGAGCAAACACATGCACATGATCCCTTGCAAAAGGTCAGGGAAGGCTACCGGAGTGATATATTTCCAAAGTTGATGGTTCATTTAAAAGATTCAGTCTAATTTCTGTTAGCAAATCCTCCTACATAAGCAATATATTTTTAAAAAGTGTTTGAGGATTTAGGTGTTCCTCAGCTTCACGGTTCCTATTTTAGTGAGTTTTAAACAAACTAAAATTTTTTAGAAGAACCATTTTTCAGCACTTTCTGTAAAAAAATAGGTCACTGTCTCTCTGTTAGTCTGGGAGCACCAAAACAGTGCTTGGAACTCCCTATCCCAGGCAGTTCTGCAAGTGGTGTCATTTGAAGCAGTGGTTCCCAATGAGCAAGGTGTGATCACATTGCAGACCTTTGGGTAAGTTACAGGGGAGGTGTGGAGCTCCCAGACCTCACATCCACAGCCAGGACGTGACAGACTTGGGACTGGCAAAGACAGGAGCTACAGATTGGGTCAAAGATATGCTGCAGGGGTGGGGGAGGACCAAACCTGACTGGGACCTATGTAGAACAACTTGGCTTCTCCACAGAGTTAGGAATCACTGACTGAGGGACTCACACCTTCTCTCCCTCAAAGTTGTGAAAAATTTTGCTATTCATAAGAGGAGCTAGATCTCTAGTTCAGTTACCTAACTTTGAATGTGTAGTATCAATTCTTTCCCCCTGAAGTGAAAAGAATTAGCTCCACTGTTACATTTTACAATTTGACAGCACCCTGGTAAACAGTGCTCAAAAGTAAAAATAGGAACACTTTTAACCAGAATGCTGATTTACAGCTCCAGAGTAATAAGTAACCTAATGCAAATAAAAATCAAATCCTACATATTGCCTTTTTTCTTTTTTTTTTCAAATTAACAAGCTCCATAGCTGTAAGCGAGAAAAATTAATTACGCCTGGCCTTACATCATGCTCAATGTGTACTGATGCAAATGCACCCTATTTTAATTCCTCTGAATGTTAATAATAGAGTAAATGAGCACTAGATTATGTTATACAAAAGCAATGGAAGTAATTAAACTTCATTTAATAAAATCATCAGGGATACAGAAGCATTAATGACTTCTACTCCTCCTCTGCAGGGAGTGGAAGACATGTTGGTACACAGGAGCCTAAGAACCAGGGACATGAGAGCAGTGTAAATACATAAACAGGAATGCTAAGGTAAGTAGTGTATCATATATGAAAAGTCTTAGAGTGAAAGCCCCAGGCTACAATAAATTATTTACTTTAAAGCACCAGGAAATAGTGCCATCTCAGGCAAATGACTGCAAAAATATCTTCCATCCTCTGAGAGGAAAAGCATCAGCACTGAATTACTTTGTAAGTTCAAATCTGGTTAAATGTTGTACTGATGGTGTTAGAGAAAAAAAAAAGCTTGAACTGTGAATGGTTGTTCACTTTGTACAGCCTTCTGTCCCTCTCTAAATTTATATTCACAAAGAGAATTTTGTTTGTACAGCTCCTGTCTGGAAGCACTGTGAATGCTCTCACTTGGACACAAAACCATATATTCATTTTTTATGACCACGAACACTGGCTGATCACCATTTATTCCTTGTTTTCACCCATCCCTAGTCATCTTTTTTCTGTTAGAAAAAGTACAATAACTGTCTACTAGTTAGGAAGAGGGAAAATAATCATACAAATTAGTTGATATGTACCACAACTGATAAGCTGTAAAAATTGTTTATCAGCAAGATAACTTAAAATCAAAAGGAGCTAGATTTGAAAGAAAATTAGAGAAAAAAGCCCACATCAACAAGAAGTATTATTTTGCCCTCATTGCAAATGGAATTGAATTCATTCCTTTGCTAAAATAGCACTGCTCCAAAAATCTTTTTGTGAATATTAAACCTCCAATGACTGCAAGAATCTGTAGAAAGCAGATGTAAGTAATAATAAGTATTAATTTTTGTTTGGATTGTGTACTTTTGTTATAAGTATCTTGACTACCTACACAGGATTAATGACAACTGATGATAGCAGTGATTATATTTCTGTAGTTTTTCTATAGAGAAAAATCTTTGTGTAAGTATGAACCATTAATGGGAGAAAAAAAGCCTAACTGGACAGCAGAAATCAGCAAAATGCTTCAGATGTTTAAAAGTTCTGCGTAAATCTGATTACAAATTTTACAATTGCTTTTGAGCATTTTTCAGAAAGTGTACTCATCGCCTAATTCATGCTGTGGCACTTAGCTGTGGTGGCATTTCACCAAGACTTGCACTTCCTAATTTTTTGTAAATAAGGCAGCCACTAGTGACTTGTATGATAACTTGTATTTTTTATTTGAATTCCAGAGAAAATAGTTACTAATATTTTGTACAGCATCATACGTCTGTAGATTATATTAATCGATAAGATTATATTAAGTCTTTCCTCTATCTCTCGAGTATTTTCTTTTTTTAAACGCACAAACTTTTGGTGTTTATCTCAGCTCCAACTTCATCCTCCTTTTCACTGTGGGTATATTATACAAGCCAAACAAAGATTTACCAGCACAGGAGAAGGGATTTGTCCTTAGTGTAGCTATGTCCATATCTGGCACTTTCTAAAAAGAGTTGAAGTGACATAAACCGAGCATAAAATATCTGTTGCACAGAAGTGATAACTGTGGTATGTGATGAGGCTTTATGGGATTTTCTTGAAAAAAAAGGCTTTTATGAAAATTAAATGTTGGTATTACTGCTCATAAACTCTTGCAGAAATATAAATACATTTGGCATAGATGTGACTGTTAAGAAAATGTATTGAGACTGTGACATACATCAATGTTTTTGTTATAAGCATAAATAATAAAAAATAATAAATTTTCTCTTCTGCCAAATGACTCACGGCTCTCTGCAGCACGGGTATATTAGAAATACTGCTTCTCATTAGGTGAAAAATAAGACATGAAGGCCAGTGGCTGAAGTCTGATCGCAGCTTCACAGGCCAATGTTTGGGGCAATGCCTTCTGCTCCCAAGGAGTTACTTTTGGTTTGCATCACTGTGTCTGAGATCAATATCTGTCCCCACAAGTACAGGAAAGGGTGATTTTCCATCACTTGACGTGCAAAGAAAAAGGGGTCATGCTAGGAACACTGTTCTCTTGAGGAAAGACAACAGCACAATAAAAAAAGAAGTAACAGCAGGGAAATGTTCAATCAATCCTGGAGCATTAAGGTGGCACAATCAATTTGTGCAGCAGCAGTTGCCTCTGTGTGGATGCTGGCATTGGTGCCATTGTTTACCCAAAGAGATTTGACTTACTTTGAGAGCAACAAAAGACTCCCACAGTACCTAGGACCCCCTTCTCCACTATGAGAAAGCTTTATTATTATTTCTATGACAAGAGAGATCTATTTCAAGCTTAAGGCGGGCTGGATAAAAGCAAAGAGTTCAATCAATAGCAGGATCCCTTTCCCACTTATATTAAAGAATGATTGAAGAGGAGTTAAAGACAGGTTGGTAAAGACAATTTCAGCAGTATCACTGAACTGCTGAGACACAAAGCTTGGTTCTTTTACCTTCCTCTGGCCAGGAATTAAATATCTTCTATTTTGTCAGATATGCAGTGCAGGAAACAAGATTGTGGAGGTGTCCTCAGATTTATATCAGTGTGATTGTGATCTGTATTATTATCAGGATAGTGTTTTAATATTGCTGTGCTTCTGTAATTCCCATTGAAGGGCATCTGTTTGAGGTACAGTAAACAGTACCTGTTTTGAGAAGCTCTTTACATTT
This sequence comes from Picathartes gymnocephalus, assembly GCA_013390045.1. NCBI lineage: Eukaryota > Metazoa > Chordata > Aves > Passeriformes > Picathartidae > Picathartes > Picathartes gymnocephalus. The sequence goes on from WEKY01058267.1 coordinate 538,101, forward strand.
CTTCAGTTGAAATATTGATGACTGTTTTAAGCTGGTAAAATAGCATATCATATTTCATGGAAGTATTGCAAAACTGCTCATGCACAAAACTGCCTGAAGTGATACTCAAGGTAACGACTGCAGAGGCTTTTAAGAATAGCAAGAAACTGCAGGAGTTGGTGCCATTGGTGTGACTCATTTCAGAACCTCCTTGCTGAAGTTTTCCTCACACTTTGTCCTTGACTCTGCCCTGGTGGTGCAGCACATCTGGCCCGTGAAGCACCCACTGCCTGGAGAACCTTTCCAGTTCAGCCTAGCAAAGGTTGGAACAAAGGAACACGTATTTAGTCTGGACTGTATAATTCTGTGTTTCTGTAGGTTTAACACTAACATCCATTCTTCTACCTAATTTCTAACTTGTGATGCTACATGTACTACTCAGTATTTCAGACATATTGAAATGGTGGGTGGTTTTACAGACCATATGTGCTGTAATCTCTAGACACATCGCAGCATGTTAAAGATGGAGAATCAGATGCAGTCCTCAGATTGAATTTTTGGTTCCCTTGTTTTGTGGGTTTTTAACAGATTTGCCATAAAGTTAATTGAATTCTGCTTTCATTCGGCTTTAAGCAGATGTGTAAGTAAAAACTTTTCATGGAATTTGTTGTGACTTGAAGTGAAAGGTGAGATAGCCAGCAAAGAATTGCTCACAGTTCAGTGAGAATCAGGATTAAGCAAGTGAATAGTTCTTAATTTACTTTGAAAGTTTCAAAGTCACCCTCCTCTTCCATGTTGTGCAGCATCAGAGTACAGGATACTTAGCAGATACTATTAACTTCTACTTTTGTGCACTCTGGCATGCATGATTGGCTCATGAAGTAATGACTGTTTTAGACTACGATGCAGAAATAAATGAGTATTACTGTGAAGCCTTAGCCAATTTTAGAAGCAGTCTTGTATCCAAATTTTACTTGAATTTTTTTGTGAGAATCTCAGCTTGATTTTAAAGCATTAAAAACGTTAAGAACTTCACATATGTTCTAGAGAACCAGCTGAAGTGTGCAGGGTTCTCTGCATGGATCCTAGCTCCCTTATTTTCATATTTGGCTGCATGTAGTTATAGAGGATAGTCTTTTTCATATTTTGCTTTTTTATAATACTTATTATAAAAAAAAAAAAGATAATTAGTCAAATAATTTTAAATATCTTTTCATTATCTCCATGGACTTAAAGATCATGTCTCTGAAGATTTAAAAAGAGCCATGCAGAAACCCTCTTTTGGAAATAGAAGCTCATCTGATAACAATTTTGCAAGACTGTTTCCCATCATCATTTCATTATATTAAGCATGCCAATGCCATGCAGATATAGCTCCATTCTCTGCCCCAGACTGACCTGGATGCTAATGGTGTAGTTTTGCCTTGTCTTATTGTTCCATTTTGATAGTCTTTACCCAATCTAAGGAGTTCTTTTCCTCCATTCCAAAGAACTGTTTCCAGAAGGACACTTTCAGTTTGTTTAAACAAGGCTTAGAATAACACATCTACCTTTTAATTTAATTAAGTGCTATAAATATTAAAAGGAAGTAAATTTTGGATGAAGTAAGACAAAACCAGAAAGGTTCAAGGATATTATCATAAAATTATAACCTGGACAGATGGCAGAAATCAGATGATTCTGATCTAAATGAATGTTTAGAAGAGCAGTCACTACCTGTTTGTACCAGACCATAAACAGTGAAGGTCTGAAACAAAAGCTAAACAATTTCAATTAATACAAACTCTGCAAGAAAAATTTGCAAGTACAGATTTGATATGTGCACATCCAACATTGCTCACTTAATGTTCTCTATCCAAAGGCACCATGGTAGTGTTAAAATTTATGTCTCAGCTGGATTGGGGTGAACGCCCAAAACCTTCACGTATACCCGTCTCTCCATAAAATTGTAAATCACACCATTTTTTTAGGCTAGCAACCTGTCAAATTATTGATACTCTGTATAGGGTCTTTAAATGATTACCACTGCAGTCTTTTGAATGAGGAAATTACACCACGGGGATGTAGCAAATCTGGGGGTCCTGACTTACTTAGAAGTTGACTAAAATGTATGTTTGAACAAGACTAACAGCGAGCACACAACTCTCTGTAGAAAGCATTCAGCCTCAGTTTCAAGACCTTTCATAGCCCACATCCCAAAACATTTCGAGTAAGGCAGAAGATATTATTGGTATTCTGCTGAAACATGACATGCTAGCATATTATGCACCAGATGTAGTTTATTAAACATGACCTCTGGCAAAAGCTCTGGTTCAGAGTTAGTGTACTTGTTACAAAAACCCAACTCAAGCAACCAGAACCCCAAGCCATCCACACCTTCGTGATCAATAAGTTTCATCTCATTAATTGCCCCGGATGGATATAAACACAGTAAAAAAAAATTAAACATAGGATAGCACAGCTACTCAATGTTACATGGCCACCACTGTAACACCATCAGTGGTGTTGCTACAGGTGTGCTGGGAGGAGGAGTCTAACTTGGATCCTTTAGTTAAGATATCAGAGTGCTGTCAGCTGAGCTGGTGTTGTATACCAAACAAGAGCACCTATTTCCTGCTAGGTGACAACCACATGCAGGTGTTCACAGACAGAGATTTGATGCTGCTGTTCCAATCTCCAAAAAGTGCTACTGAATAAAACTCTGTAGTTGCATCTTACCAGTAAAGACTCTGTGCTCTGATGCTCCAGCTCACCAAAACTCACATACATGCAGACAGCATCCACCTAGTTAGTACTGAGCACTGTGAAAGAGCTGCAAAAATGCTTATAAAATCAGTATATGCAAGGCAGCAATCCAGTCAGGGTCATTTCTCTTCAGCTTAAGTGTTTGTAAGGCATCTACCAACTCTGTGTGCAAGCAGTGCTTAGCCATTTGTGAGCCAGCGAGACATTTGCGGACCAGCGTTATTCACAGAAGCTACAGGAGCATTTTTGCTGAATGCATACATTTGGGCAAGGCACTTCATGGATATTCTGTATAGGAGATAATTTTCCTGATCATGCAAGAACACTTAGAGGAAAATGCACATTTATATCCAGTGAGATGAACTGGCAGAGCTCCCTCCCCCATGCTGCACCCCAAGAGGTGTGGGAAGCCATATAACCAGAGAGGAACATCCCTGCCTGCCAGCCAGCCTTAAACTGGCCCAAGTTACCTAAACTTCATCTGATATTGCTATCATCAGAAGATTCTCTCCTCTCTCCAGCCTTATCTGCCCTAAACAGGTCCCTCTCATATTGTTATAACATTTTAACAAACTATAAAGTATAGCTAGTTAAGGCAATGGTCTTGGTTTTAAATGTTATTTCATTTTAATATAGGACAGCTTCAGGGTAGAAATAGTTCTCCTTCCTTTTTTCCCTCCTTCATTAGACAGACTCTTAAACTAGATGCTAAGTCTTAAATTAGTACAATTTTTTTCTCTAGAGATGTAAGTAAAACTGCTTTTTGAAACCAGAAGAGTTAAATCAGCAAAACCCCATATGGATACTTTTATTTTAAGCCAAATACTTCAGGAATTTTTTTTGGCTAAGGTAAAATATGCTACTTTTACAGCACGATCAGGGGATTTACATCTGTTGAAACAATTCCACAGAAAAAATGTAAAATACAGATGATGAAGCAATAGATGAGTCCTTAGTGCAGTTATTTTCATGACTCCCAGTGTTGGTTCAGATGCTTTCTCACAGTGTAACTCTTGTCCCAGAGTACATAAGGACGTAGAAGCTTTTATTCTGGGAATGGGAAACCAAAGGAAAGAAGACAGCTAAAGAAGATTCACGAGGAAAGAAAAGAATTTCAGGAAAATACTTAGGCTAAAGATTGTGTGATTGCCCCCACTATGTTTAAACATGTGGGAATTTGGGAAAAAGGAAGTTTCACTTAAAGCATGAAAAGAAATAAGAACATTAATTGTAAGCTATGCCCATTGTAAGTAGGCCCACTCATTACACTTGTGATTATTAACTTTAGGAGTGCCAGCAGGACACTGAGAAAGCTCATTCCCTACAGAGTTGTGTCTCATGGCTCAGCTGCGAGCTTCTGAGCCCCGCAGATCTGATACTTTGACAGAAACAGCCGTGGGTGGGTTTGAGAACTTGCCCTTGCCAGCTGGTGCTGGAACTCAGAAATAACACGTCAAAAATATGGATTGAAAAACTGGAGAAAAAGGAGAAAGAGCAAGGAAAATCCTACCAATACCCTATACTTGCTCATACATACAGCATGGTAATTATATTAAATGCTGTAAATTAAGAAAACTACATATAAATACGCACATGGAGAGGGATATATTTAGTCTAAGTTGAAGATACAACGTTTTAGGAGGGCTTGGAAGCCCGCAGTCAGGAAAGCACTATGTCTTTTAAGTTTAAATGTGTGTTCTAATGATCAATATTTAGCAAAGCTTACTGCAACACATGGGGAGTCCCACTGGTGTTAACACGGACTTTGTGAATTGCTTCTGATCTAAGCATGTGTTTAGCTGACCTGGATGCACAGAGAGATGAAGCTTGCAAACAGGCTTAGGGAATGTATCTTTTAGTGGTTTAGCATAAGAGAACACATAGAGATGGAATTAAATTTTTGTTCAGTTTAATATTCTTTACCATAAACTTAAAGTTATGTCCATATTAACAAAAACAAAACAAAACAAAACAACAACCAAAAAAAAAAAAAAAAGTAGCATGAATTTGAGTATTTGAATTAGAACATTTCCTCCAGACTTCTCTCCTTAGAGGCAGGTTCTTTGCTGGTGCAAATTTCCATAATTTAAATGAGTTACAACTGCTTACACCAGCTAGACTTGGTCCCATCTATCACCTCTATTATCTAGATAATGTGGAAAATAATCTGTTCAGAGCTTTCATTTTGAAAACAATGTCATGTTACAATTCTCAGCAGAGTCAAAAGGCTCCCCAAAGCCATGCATGAAAAATAAACTGTAACCTTTTAAGATTTCCAAGCTGTATGATAAATAATACTGAACTAATAATAACTCAGAGAGAAAGAGAAGCACTGTTTATCTTATTTTTCTGCTTTAGGGGAAAGAATCTAGGTAGCAGATTTTGTCATGATTTTATTGCTCATTTTCTGTTCTGCAGGTTTCTTTCTTTGTGCTCATAGACTGTAATGACTTTTGCAAGAGAAATAAATTGTATTTCCATGGGAGCCGGGGCGTTAGGCAAATTGCAAAAGATGATGATGAAATTTGGACTAAGCTCACAACACGCTCTAGGTTTTGATGATTTAAAAACATTCCTTTAGCAATAAAAATCAAGTCCTTAAGTGCAATCCTAGCAGCCTGCATGAAAACAAAAACACACAGAGGATTATTCTGGTTTGATTTATGGTGCTTTTGCCTACTGGAAAACTTAGTGCAAGAAGCTTGCCAAGGTCAGTGCTTCTGCTTTCAGATTTCTTTATGAAAAAGGAGAAAGCAAGATGCATTTTCAATTTTTTTTAAAGGCTCTGGCACAACGCCAGCCACTAGGCATTCAAGAGGTGTTCTGTAATCCATTCAACTGTAACATAAAGTTTTGTAAAAGGTATGCTAGCATATTCTGCTCTGGCTGTGCTAATCAGTAATGTTCCATTAAATTGGCCACTGTCATATTAAAGAAAGATCTACACAGTTTGTGCCCTCTTGTAACAATAATATTTGACAATAATTATAGTGATACCAAGGTGTAGGTGGTCCAGTTGGCAAGAATAGCACAATATTTCTCTTTAATAGTGACTTGATCAAACACGTGTGGGTGCTTTGTTGAGGCTTGAAGAGGATTATAATAGCTGAAATAAGATGAGATAATTTGCTGACAATGTTGTTTCTTCTTCAAGAGAACACATCCTTCTGTGCATGTGTGTGTGTACATGAACATCCCCTCACATAACCACCTCCCAGAGAAAATAACCCTTAAGCAGCTGTGCACTGAGAATGCTGATGGGGTGGAGCACTGTGCCAGAGGGAAAAGGGAAAGCATGCCAGGCTTTGTCTGTTTGGGAACAGGCTTTAACAAACAAGGGCACAGCACTGAGGTTTCTGCCCTCGAATGAAGAAATGGTGACTGTGACATGACAGACATTGTGCAAGGATAAATTTTGTTTAATAGCACAGGGCCACCTCTCCCAGCTCTGGACAGTCATGCTTGCCACGTGCTACGATTTGCCACACATTACTTACACCAGCACAATCAATCATAGGAGCCAGAGCACTGAAACGATCATCGTTTAAGAAGACAGCAAACCTCTCTACCCTCACTGCCTACAGAGCACAGGAGTGAGCCAGCAGCAGCACGAGCTCCCAAGCCAGGTGTCCTCCTGCCAAGAACCACATTGTCCCCTCCTGTGCTGAACTCCCAGCTGCAGTGCCACATTATTCACTGGGCCAGACAGCTCTACAGTGCAGCCCCACCAGGGGCTTGGGGACAATTCTTACCAACAGCTTAGCTAAGAATTCTTAACCATGTTCTTGGCAGACCATTGTGCGACAATGCCCTTCTGCATCCTCATCCTGCCTTGGCATGGCTGGTGAGGCCAGTGAAAAGTGGCAGAACGAGAGACAGCTGCTGCTGCTGCTGGAATAAGCAGTGCCCAGGAAATGGCCAGTGGTGGGAGCTGGAGCTGTGGTTTTGATGTTGTGCAGAGCTGTGTATGTGTGTGCAAAATGAAAGAAGCCCCAGCTTTCAGAAAGAAATCTTTGAGATGACACAGGAACACAGAATGGTTGGGGTTGGCAGGGACCTCAGGAGATCATGTATTTCAACACCCCCGCTCCAGCAGGACCAACCAGGACTGGTTGCCCAGTACACTGTTGTCAGGTTTTGAATATCTCCACATCTGGAGACTTCACAGTCCCTCTGTCCAACCTACTCCAGTGTTCTACCACCTTCACAGTTAATGCTCTTTTGTTCAGATGGAGTTCCACAGGTGTCAGTTTGTCCCCATTGCCTTTGTCCTGTCTCTGGGAACATGCAACCTGAGCCAGATGAACGATTTGTCCATTCACACTGTGAATCCTGGATTCATGGAAGTCTGCATGGACACAGCAATCAGCCTAATGAAGAAACCTGTGCAGTTGCAATCTGAGAGGAGCTGTATTTTTCCTTCATTTCTCTCTACTCCTTTCCAGTATCCTGTCCAGTTTATCAGGAATGTGTAGTGTGGACATCTTCAGAGGTGACAACTTGAATATATTGAAATGCATGGAAGAAGTGAATGGGGGCTGTGGGATGATTATTTGCTGGTACAGCAGTGGTAAGGATGCTACCTGGGATATCTGTGGAAGGGTCAGTTTTTCTTCAGCTCTACACGAAACGCGAATGTAACCAAGGCTTCAGACTTCAGCTTGCTTAGCCAGTTCCCAATCCAGAATTGAATTTGTACCATGATG
>WEKY01058267.1:545537-571256 GCA_013390045.1 Picathartes gymnocephalus
GATGATTTTAAAAATTTTGGTTTTTTTTTTTTTTTTTTTTTTTTTTTTTTTTGTGAGAGGAATAAAAATTAGCATTCTGCCAATTTCCAGATGTTTTAACCCCTTCTTAAAACAATAACATAACTAAAACTGACTGCCCAATTCCAGTGAAGCCCTGTATTGAATCCCTGGTAGTGTGTACCCACTGCCTCTAGTATTTTACAATGCAAACCAGTCATTAGCAATCAGAAAAGAAGCCAGAGCCTGGACTAGTATTTCCCATTGCACTTACTGGCGGTACTTTATGAGGTTATGAAGAGATAATGCACAAATTCCCTGCGGTTTCCCCTCCTTGTCCTCAGAGTACCCTTCGTGGTGTTCAGAGGACACCATGCTACCCGAGCGAGCGCACAGAAACGCCAACAGGAAAGCTGTCCCCATACACGGAGTGATACATTCTGACCTTGATTTGACACAGATACAGGGAAGGACAACTGCTCCGTGCTCCAGCCGGGCCACCAGCTCCGGGCTGGCCCCAGTGCAGCTGCTGATGTCCCGACCTGACGCAGCTCACGGGGCCACACAGCAACACAGCCTGCGGTAATACGGCCACAGGCTCGTTTTCTGTGGCTGTCCTGTTCCTCACCTCCACCTTTACTTTATGCTGAGAATACTTTCATTTGAGACTGTGACAAAGACTGGCAGACCCCAGAAATCACCTGTCACAGTTTCTGCTCTGACTTTTCCCAGAGACAACAAGAAATCCCTTATGGGGTAAAGCTCATTGTTCCCTACTCCTACCCCTTGAAATCTGGAAGATTTCCCTGGATAACTTCCAGCAACTATCCCATATGTCAGAATAGGCTTTTCTCTCTTTGTCCTAGAATATGTTGAATGGAACTGACAACAGGAAACTAAAAAAATAAATAACCAGCAGAGAAACTAGGGAGAGACAGCAGTTGCTAGTGGAGGATACCACAAGATGGTCACTAGTTAAAACAAAGTGAGGCCAAGTTCTAGTTAGTCTTCAAAGATTTAAAAGAACTACTTTATAATACTATATGGTCAGTAAAATGATTTCTAGACAGTTCTAGATAATTTGGAGATACAAGTTATTATCCTGTCCTTGATTGGTTAATTCTTAATAACCAGGAGGTGTGAGCAGGAATGTTATTAAAGCCACCTGAAAGCATGTAACTGAATTTCAATTAGATGATATTATAATTGTGTGCTAATTCTGACAAATGCTTTGTTGACTTGTCTGTGAAACAACAATAGAAAAAGAATATTTTGTTTCTCTTAAGTTCTAGTGTTTTGATACTGTTTGTCAGCTCAGTAACTCCAGCCCACGTTCCTGCTCTGTATATTATCTAGAGATGAGCATAAAAAATAAGTGGACATTCATTTCCATAGGTATAACTATAAAATAGTGTGAGAGAGATTTTAATCACATTAAATAAAGCAATTTGCTCCCTTGCAAGACAAAATATATCAACAAAACAGTCCAATATTTATAATTTGGAAGAAGTATTGGGAGAGGAACCTGTTTCAGAATAAAAAGTGGTTTAAAATTCTTTCTTCCTTAAAGGTCATATCTGCTTTAGTAGGCTAATTTTAAACACATCTGGGCACTATTCAAAACAATGAGATCAGAGCTAACGCGTTCATTCACCCATCATGAAAATCTCACTTTTTCTGTCCTTAATAGGTGCTTGAAAATTAAAGAAAAATCTGGATTTTTGTCATCCAAAGAGGAACTAACAGTGAGCATGACAGAATAAGCAGTTTTCACAGAGGAGCAGATAGTCTGATTTGGGCTGACTGCTCAAAGCATGAAACATCCTACTCAGCTAAAGGATGCTGTAGCTTCCACTCATCACATCACTGGGTATCTTCTTTGCATGGGTGGTTAAGTTTCATGTGAGGGGTGAACAGTCAGCAGCCCAGGCACCCAGCAGGTGTGAAGCCTCAGCACAAGCAGGGGAACACCCTTTATGTGCCAGCAGAACCTGCCTTTGCTGGGAAGTGACAGCAGCTCAGCAAGTGTAAGGCAAAGCTTCTCGGGAAGTTTACGCTGGTTATTTCAAAAAGAGCCAGCTGGCCACCATAACTGGAAGCTGAAGCCAACATGCAATTTAAATCAGACCACAGGCAGAGATTTATCTGTGCTCCATCTGTAATGCAGGGATGAGATCGAACCGTGCAACTTTGTATTTGCGAGGTACCTTGAGATTGGGTGTAAGGCCAAAAGGGAGTGCCAAAGACTCTGTTATTATGAAAAGCCATTCAAAGATAAGCAAATGTTGATGTTAGCAAAAGCATCAACTTCCAAAGCCTTTTTAGATTCTTCTATGAAGTAAATTAATTTACATATGAAATACCCCAAATGTATTTTCTTTGGTAACGGCAAATTATCTTCCTATCAAGTAAGTACAGATTGCAGAAACCTAATTGGACTTTAACAACTTGTGAAAAATTATGGATGTTATATTTTATACATGTAAATGTTTGATTTTGTTTAAAAAACAGTCCCCTACCAAAGAAAAAAATCAATACATTTCATGTAAATGAAGCTAAACATAAATGTCCCTATTGTAGCCTCAATTTGTGTATGTAACTTCCATCGGCAGCAATGGATGCTGTGTATATATCCAACTGAGCGACATATTGTGCTAGCAAGAATTTCACAATTACAGACAATTACCTTTTCTTTGCACCTGGTGCTTACAAGCATTCTTTGTTGATTGGATTTCTTGAAGAAGGAAAGATTTTTATGTAAATCTCTAATGTCTCCTGAAGTTAAATAACCCCAAAATGAAACCACCACCACAAACCCCACAACAACCCAGCAGAACTACAAAAAAATCACAACTCTTAAAACACCTCCATGTCATGGTGGTGTTTTAAATTGCACAAAAGTAGAAAAGCTCTAAGTATAAACAGCTTCAGAAAGAAACAAAAAGAAACAAAAAAACCAGGAAGAAACAAAAAAGGAATACCAAAACTATTATCAGTGTCTGAGTCTCTGAGTTATGCAAACATGCTCTGCAGGGTTCAAGAAATCCTCTTCCACCCAATCTTCTGCACATGTGCCCCCTGCAGCAGTTTATAACAAGTCAAATTTGAGTGCTCAGGTAACACAGGAATTACCCTTGTTCTTCAGAGCAGGAAAGAGGAAGGTCGGTCAAGAGGTAGGGACCCTTATTCCCCAGATGCTGTTACACAGAAACGGCAGCTGTCCCAATATCCAGGCTGAATAATAATTTCTGTTGTTAAAGAAACTTGTGGTATTTTTGAAAGGCTGCAAACTTCCACCACTTAAGGTAAAACACTGAAAGCTGCCAGTGACAGAATACCTATGATTAGAGACATATTCTTTGCTCAGCCTATATATTGCTCTTTCAGTTTGGATAAGTTACTAACTTCTGAACTTCACCACTTCCTTTAAAGCATCTGCAATATTCTAGATATTTTGTGTGTTCAGCCAAAACCCTAACAAACACTGCAATGTCAGGCTCATGCCTCTGCCAAAGCATCAGCAGTGCCACATGCTAAACTGGGAACACATGGACACTTATGCAGCAGGGAGAAAGAGAGTGAGAAATACAGAATGTCTCCTCACTCCCAGAGCTTCTGCTCACCTCTGCCCACTCTGACATAGCTGACCCTGTGGGCTGTACTCCTGCTATGATGTAGTTCTCTCTCTCCCACCCCTCCAACAAAATGAGAAATTTACTTTGGATTTCCTCAGTGAGTATCCAATACTAGACCCCAATACCAGAAATTAATGGGTCTCTTCAGAATCACAGTTTTTTTCTACTGCAAACCAATTTCAGTTTAATTGAAGTAATTGCAACTCAATAGAATACTCTCTCTTTGGAAAAGTACAGAATTGCATACACAAAAGTATATTTAAAATAACCTTTCTAAAGTAAGTTTAGGTACTTGAAATGCACAAAGTGGCAGATCAGTCTGGCACTTGACCTCAACTCAGCCCTCTTGCATGTACAGGGTATGATGCAGTCTTTAATTATATGGTTACATAATTATATTTCCACAGAAACCCAGATTTCTTCAGTGGAGTGGGATATAGAGTGAAAGCATATGGCTTTAAAAATGTATTTATGGTAATTTAAAGAGATTAAAAAACAACCAGTACTGAAAAGATCATTTATCTCAGCAGTAGCAGATGGGGCTCCTGCTGAGATCAGGACTTCATTGTGCTCTGCTCCGTACATGCACATTAGATCAGACAGCAGTTGTTCCAAAGACTTTACAGTCTAAGTAGGGCAGTCAGGCAAAACTACAGGAAAAGGAATTATTTCCTTCATGTTACTAAGGGGGAAGTGGACATACTGAAGCACAAATAAGTTAAAGCAAGGTCAAGTGACTGAATTCAGCTTTGCTAAGGTGAAACCAATTTTAACCTGTTACTACTGGCCTCCTGATCTTGTACTGGTTAGAGCTACTTGTTTGTAAGAAGAATATAGTTCTAGGCATTCACAGATTTAGAGGTTGGGAAGTGTTATTACCATGAGCTAGGTAAGCCTTAGTAGTTTCCCATTATTGCAGATGTCTCTAAGTAGCTGGAGGGAGGTGTCAGAGGATGGAGCCGAACTCTGCTCGGTGGTGACAAGCAGCAAGAGAAGAGGAAACAGGCAGAAACTGATGCACAGGAAATTCCACCTGAGCATGAGGGAGAATTTCTTTACTGACCACGCAATGGGACAGATTGCCCAGAGAGGCTGTGGAATCTCCCTTGCTGGAGATATTGAAGAACTGCCTGGACACAATCCCGTGCCGTGGGCTCTGGGATGGCCCTGTCTGAGCAGGGAGGTGGGACCAGGCTCACCCCCTGTGGTCTCTTCCAACCTGACCCATTCTGTGATACGCTGCTGAACACATTTATCAATGTTACAACTGTAACTGTTTTGCTTTTCCCTTCATAGCCAAGTCAAACCAAGCTGGTCATTAACCTTGCCCTAGCAGATGATTTCGTTACATAAAATGAAGCATTATCAACTAATAGTTCCTCCTAAGAGGGAAAAGTTCAGAAATGCCTTCACAAAGTAAAGACTAGCAGCCTTAGAATTAGTAAGTTGCTGGGTAAGCATGTTACACAAGTATGACATATTTTAATGGAATTAACAAGTTCTTTGCAGAAGAGAGGCAAAGCACTGTTAACAGAGTGCTGAAGGTCAGGGCTAGGGATAATTTGTCTCTTCCAGAATCAATAGTGCCTAATAAAAAACATGCAGTGGTCTAGACCTAGTACAGTGGATTCAAGAATTTCAAGATCTGAAAAAAACTTGGTAAGAAAGGATCACTGAAGTTTTACTTATCCAGGAAAAGGTTTGTCAAAGAACAGAGATTTCCTTTAGGCTAGTTAAACCCTTCAGCTGACAACTTCTAGACAGCCTGCCAAAAGATTTCTTAGTTCTCCTTTGTCTGCTTTCTCTCACCCAAATATGCTGCAGAATAGTTAGTTAAAGGGAGTTCTTTAGAAAAGTGTGTGCAGGTTAGAGAAGATTTTGAACAGAAAAACAGTTAATAATGTTATGTTATTTCAAAAGAATACTATGCTTGGTTGCTTATGCAGTCATCTGACCTGTGAAATCCAACGTATTTCTTCTTTGGGAAAGCTGGAGCAAATGTATTTTTATTACATGCACGTGTCTGTTCCAGGTAGAGTAATAAGATGCAACATATTATTCAATTCAATTAGTATAGTTAAAAAAAAGTCTTGTAACACAGATCTCACATTTCCTTTACAGACATGAATTTCCAAAAAAAAAAAATTTAATCTATAAAACAACATAAACAGCTGCAGTGCTTTTCAGGCCTCAATGATACAGGTAATATAGAGAATATAGCTTCATTTATTGAAGAAGAAGAAGAAGAAGAAGAAGAAGAAGAAGAAGAAGAAGAAGAAGAAGAAGAAGAAGAAGAAGAATCAGTCTCTTATGTTCTGCATGCTTTTAACCATCTGTATGACATACCTGAAGAAATCTTGCAATATTCTATAATTTGTAAATGTTACTACATATTTCAAAAGAGAAAACCTGGTTCAGTGTATGAGGAAAGCCTTTACTCTGAATAGACTTACTCAGACTTTTTCTAATCATTTCTATTAGACCTTGACTCAGAAAGAGCATGCCTAATATGAAAGTCTTAACTGTTAGAAGGTTCAGGGTCAAGCCTTTGAATTTACAAGGGAATCTTGAAGACCAACTCTACTTCTTTCTCACAGCTCTTTGCTAGAGTTTATGGCAGTAAAAGTGGCAATCTTCTTTTACACTTACCCTGAAAAGCTCTGAAAATAAGACTAGCTGGTTTAAATAGAATAGGAAAGGGTGTGGGGAATGTAGAAATTCCCAGTGTTGGCAAGATCCCAGCACTTATAGGATGGATATATGAAAGTATTACTTTTGGTGCAAAGTGTTGCAATCAAAAGCAGATTTCAGAAGACAAGAAAGTGACAAAACAATGCCTGAAGTCTTGCAGTTGATACACGAAGTGAGATTAATATAGAAGAACCAGAAAAGGCAGAGAAAATTATGATGAACAGTACTTCAAAATACTTCTAAAACTGAGTCATCTTGAAGCAGCATTAAAACAAACAAAAAAACTCTTACCACCAAATTAAGTCCCTTATCTGTCTTTTTATATGTTTAAAAAAAACTGAGCCTCGAACTCTTGTAATAATGTAAGCCTCCATCATTACAACAGAAGTTGTAACAGTTTTATTTCTTTGTAAAATTGCTGGGCTGGAAATGTCTATAAAATATTAGAAAATACTGTTCAATTGCTAAAAGTTGCAGAGCATTACAGCATAATATTGTTATGCACAATGAAGTTATGTTCTCCAAGATACTCCTGAACAAGAGTGTTTGAGCCTGTCCCTCCAAACTAAGTTGAGTCCTCAATGCAAGCTTGAACAATTTAGCAAGAAAAACACAAACATTATTTTACACAGGTGGTTAATTTCCCATCACATAAGCAGAAAAGATAAGACATTCTACTTGCAGAACAGCACAGTCATTGTCTTCAAGTAATTTGGGACTAAATTTAGTTACCTATGTATTTACCTATCACAGTGAAGCCAACACCATCATGCTACTGCTTTGGCTTTTATTCTGAAATTTCTGCTGATTAAAAAACTTGAAAGACTATATTTGTTTTCTCATAAGATTCTGTCTTTCAGATTAAAAAAAAACAAAATAAAACCTGCCAATGATTCATATGCATTTGATTCAGAACTGTGTGACTCTTTAGCAGGTAATTAGATGTAAAACAATAAAGGCTGCTCATCTGGCTGAAGTGAGGAAAATATTATTCTGAAAAAAAAGTATGATGAACTCCTTGAGTAGCAGTACTGGATATGAGCAGAGAAAGTCAGCTTTGCAAAAAGAAGCAGAGACAGCGTATCATCATGGTGTGTAGTTAAATCTTGAAGAAAAGAAATAAACATAAATATTAGACTTAATATAAATTAAAAAGAACTCTTTTATCCTCAGTATAACTTTTGCTTGCTAGATAACCCCCAGCAGTCTCCTTTATAGTGTATTTAGTCCATATCTGTACCACAAGTCTACGTTGCTTTGATCAGCCTCTCTGCCAGCCAAATGTTTCAGATGGTTTCCAAAGGAACACATCTGCTCACAAAGTCACATCTTGTGCTCTGATGAGGACAGTGGTGCTGTTAGAGCCAGCAAGAGAGTGGCAACCCACAACTGCTGCCAGGAACTCTCCTTTTGGGTGGTCACACCAACTCTGAATCAGAGATTTGTTTGTTTTGAGGGAAGCCAGGGAGGTGGGGGCTGATGCAGCAAACCAGAGACAAGGTGACAGGGGTTCATTTCTGATGCCTCAATCTACATTAGCTATGCCAAGAGCATAAAGCTAAATAGGGTGAGCCTTAGTTTTAGGGTATCTTTTTTGGTCAGTTTTACATCCTGCTCCATTTGTGCTATGGGATTTTATTCACTTAGTAGTGTTTCGATAGTTGTGCTGGTTTATATAATTGCTGGCCTTAGCCGTTCATTTCTGCCCCTGTGTTACCCCTCTCTCATGCCAGCACGATCATTTCTGCAGCTGATTTTCTCAGTTCACTTTACTGTGCAATCTGGTTTGTAGTTAGCAAGAGAAAATGTGGTTTTTTTCATGAACCAGTTTCCTGAACTTGTTCACTATGAATATGCAAAGAAGGAAAATGCTTCTGAATACCTAAATTCTTCATGACTGCAAAGGGAAAGAAAAGCTTTTCTAGTATTATCCCATAGGAAATATTCCATATTCAAAGTAATAGCCAGCCTGCAGAACTGACTCCTGAAGCACTACTGCCTTTGAAAAGCACACAAAAATTTCCCCAGAGAAGGCCCATCTGAAGGGGTAATGGTTATCACACCACTTACAAGTGGAGCAGTGCCCACACCGTGGAGGAGAAGATCAGAGCCTCAGTGGAGCTGGGTGCCACACCACGCAGAACGTGATGGGACATTTCAATTTGTGCCAGTTCGGGATCCAAGCCTGTATAAGGAAAGGGAAAGGTTTATCCTAGGCTGGTTCTAACTTCTATCTGCACGAGATTTCTTAAATCTAAGAGCCAGCTAAGAAGTGAAACATGACAAAATGCCTAATTCCAAGGCTAGCATTGTTAACCCACAAGGAGAGCACTAGTGAAAACAATCTGCTACAGTTGGCTATGTATTCATCCTGATATTTGGAAGACAGCATGAAGGGGGACTTCAACAGGAATAAGCCCTTTCTGTTCTTTGCCTGTATTTCATCCCCTGCCTCAACTCTTAAAGATCTAATTTCTCCTGCTAACATAGCTTAACATGACTGCAGTAAGTCAGTGTTTTCCTTAAACTAAAATTAATTTCAAAAACAATTCTCTGTATATAAAGTCCAGGTAGATTTATTTTTCTATTGAAAATTAAAGTTTACTTTTGGCAGATGATGAGGCAGAAATGGGTTAGTGGAAAGCAAAGACATATTCTACCCTTGACTTCTTTTGTCCGGTCATCTTTCCTCCATTTGCCAGAAATTACAAGGCAATTGAGTTCAAAGGCACCACACATTGTGAGTCAGAGACTGGATTTCCAGCGTGTTTGTGTTGGATGTAAGTGCATAATGGTGGTAGTGAGCTGTGGCCCCGCACCAGAGACAGACATGCCCGCACTTCCACGAGCAGCCTTCCAGCACCTGATGAGACAGGAACTCCTTGCTGGGTGGGACACCCTTAAATCCTACATACTCGGGAGAAAGCACTTTCATATTGGCTTAACAGGTCCCTCATTAGTGTTTTTTCTTCTTAAAACACGAGACCTGGGCCAGACTCTGGGCCGCTGTGTGTACTCTGAGCCGTCTCAGGAGCCGGGGCAGCACGGCTGGTGCAGGCGGGCATGGAGCTGCGCAGCTCCTGCCCCATTCCTGCCCCATCTGTGCCGGGACAGGCTGATGGAGCTGCCAGCTCCTGCCCCATTCCTGCCCCATCCGTGCCAGGACAGGCTGATGGAGCAGCCAGCTCCTGCCCCATTCCTGCCCCATCCGTGCCAGGACAGGCTGATGGAGCTGCCAGCTCCTGCCCCATTCCTGCCCCATCCGTGCCAGGACAGGCTGGTGGAGCTGCGCAGCTCCTGCCCCATTCCTGCCCTATCTGTGCCGGGACAGGCTGATGGAGCTGCGCAGCTCCTGCCCCATTCCTGCCCCATCCGTGCCAGGACAGGCTGGTGGAGCTGCCAGCTCCTGCCCCATTCCTGCCCCATCCGTGCCAGGACAGGCTGGTGGAGCTGCGCAGCTCCTGCCCCACTCCTGCCCTATCTGTGCCAGGACAGGCTGCTGGAGCTGCCCAGCCTCGGCTCCGGGATCAGCAGAGCTGCTGCCAGGGCCCGGGGGAGCGGCGGGGCAGCAAAGTGTGCCAGCGTGCAATTAAACCAGACTAAGAAGGAGCCTCGCCCTGCTTCCCACCCCTGGCATGAACCTCTGAGCCAAATCTTGCACTTCTCTAACCCCACAGTGAACCTGCTCAGAACACTGCACTGGCAGAAAGCTCACCCTACCAAATGAACAAATGAAAACTTGACAATGTTTCTGCCAGATTTCCTCCCTCCACCACTTGAGCCAAGTGCTGGTGCTGCAGCAGCCAGCCGAGGGGCAAGGAATGCAATGTACTAACCATTAGCTAAGTCCCATTTTGATAACACCCATCACTGGATCGTCTTGGTTAAGGTGTCAAACCACATCCTGATGAGACACAGACATTCTTCATAGGCCTTAACAAGGGGATGGACAAACATAGCCTTGAAAAAGCTGCCCTGACAAGACTTGAACATATTGAGGATGTTAAATCTGACAGATAAGCTCTGCACTCCCTTTCTAAGGTGGAGGGAAACCCAAGATCTTTTAATAAGAGGGTTAGAAATAGAGGAGGCGCTCATACAAAACAGCAGATGCTTTGGCAAGGCCATTTTAAAAAGCTTTCAAATTTTGAATTTTTACAATTGTATTTGTGCCCCAAGAATGCTTGAGAGGAACAAGAAAAAACACAGATGCAAAGAAAGCAATAGTCAGAAGTGTGACCCCAGGGAAGGGCAGGGAGGGACAGCTCTGTAGCATGAAAGTAGCTGAGGAAGTGAACATGGAAGCTGAGAGCACAGGAATACCCATTTGGGGCACAAGACACTGTCTTTAGTTTTGGTCGATGAACAGACCCACACAGGAGACACACACGGTGTGCACACAGAATGCTTCCCTTCTCCATTTAAGAGGCACACTTAGGTCAGGAGCTCTCTCTGGGCTAATTGCTTGAGCCTGAAGTGGCACTGCTGGTGTCTGGGAAACTGTTTCTATTTATGATACGCCTGTCTGTTCCCCAGGATGTACCAGCACAGACTCCACAGGCAGGATCAGACCTTTCAGGAAGGGAATGTCACACTGCAGTGCCGGGCAACCAATGTCACTGCCTCCTCTGCTTGTTATCCAAGGAAAGCCAAGGCTCTTGTTTCAACTATTCTTCGTGCAAGCTGCTTGTGCTAATCAGCTGCCATTATTTCAAATGGAAGATGTGGTTGGTAGAACGGGTTAGCAACTTGTGTTGTCCTGTTTCTAACTGGTATCATGTCATCATGTGCTAGTGCCTGCAAATGTGAACGCAAATGCACCTTATGCCAAAACACTGTATTAATCTTTGAATTCCTGCATGGTAGCAGTACTAAAAAACAAAGCTGCTCTTTCTCTTCATAAAAGAAAGAAGGAAGAAAAAAATCAGCATGGGGCAAAATCCCCCACCTGTAAGGTTTTTCTTTTCTACCCTGACAACTTGTGTGTGTGAACCATAGTAGCTTTTTGTATTGAAAGCTGGCCGCTCCTAACTGATGAGCTCACTGCTGTTTGCATCCTGAAGAGACATTAGAGCAGAAACTGAGCAACGGCAAATCAGGTGCTTCACCAAAGAAAAGCGAGCAGTGGTGATTTATGTCAGTTAAGAGTTGAGATTCATCCTGCTTAAAGACACAGCTTGTTCCAGTAAGGAACCTCGCTCAGCTTACAGGGGAGGGATGAAGCAGCACTTAACCAGGTCAAAGGGCAGATGGGGAACAACAGATATTTCCAAATGTACAGAGAAAAAAAAAGCCCACCACTGGACTTGAAAGATGTGTTGTAAAGAAATCACTGATTATACCAGTACACTAGTCCTATGAATTTTTCAGGAGGAGATTCACACAGGCCAGGGGACATTTGATTACTTCATGGTGGGAGTGTAAAAACACATGCCCAGGAGCAGCATCAAAAGCACAGCTCCTCAGACAGCAAAATGCCTTCTGGAGTGCCCTGGTACTGGTAGAGTGAGCAGTGCAGGGTGGAGTGACTGTAGATTTCTACATTTACTGAAGAGGTGCAGTGCTTTTCTCCCTGCAGGGGGAATGGAATAGGTGGAGGTACACCCTTCTCTCATCAGCTGTCTGCTACCCCTTCCCTTTGGAAGTCACACCTTGTTATCAGCTCCATCTCCCCCCTTCCCAAAATGCGTACTCTGCAGTTCGTACAGATGCCATGGTGGTTCGTGGCAAAAGACTTTGGGGAAACAATACACTGACTTCAGTTGTTCAACTGATGTTAACTCTGTGTGCTCATTGCATGCTAAGAATCTTTTCTTGGATTAATGGTGCCATTACTGCAAGTATCAGTAGGACTACAGTAGACTCTATCATTCTTTCCTGCATTTGAATTTCATCTTGGGCTTTTCCAGGAGGCCACAGTTGGTTCCCATTGTTTCACTCAATACAGTTATATTGGTATTTCTGTTTCAGTACTGTAAAAACTTGTTCGCTTTTATTTCTTCCCCCTCTTACTTATGGATGCAGTCATAGGTTTAAATGTGCTATGGCTCACAGTTGACAGCTGTGTAGGTTTCTTTTCCAGTATTCTAGAAATTACAGTTTGCCTTCACAATTCCTACTACATACCACTCCTACTGCTCGGTTGTTAGGCAGCAAAGCACATTAAAAAAAAAAAAAGAGAATTAGAGGTTGTCAATTCAGTTTAAAAGAAAAAAAGCCACTGAAAAGCCACATTACTTAATTCTGATTCAGAAAAGATCATGTTCATACCTGTATTGCTACACTGTGCAAGGACTCTGTGAACCTACTATTTCCCTGCCATGCTGTTGTAGGGAAATACCAGGACAACATTGTCAGGTAGTCGTGGTAAATGTATCTCTTTGAAAAGTTAGTTTGTCTTTGAAAAGTTAGTTTCTTCAGCAAGTAGTTTGCCTACTGAAAAAATCTAAGCATTTTGCATTTTCCTCCACATTCTAGGAATATTTTGTTTTGATTTGTTTTACTTGATAGTTACTTAGTAATTATTCTGATGCCTGAAGAGGCTACCTGGAAACAGAGACTGGACAGGAGTAAGAGAATAAAGGTGGGTGTTTATTTGAAAGCTTTCAAAGGCACACCCTGGGGAGCCGCAGGCTACCACTGCACCCTAAGGTGGACCCCCAAGATGGATGACCAGTTATGAGTTCTTGACACAGTTATAGGTTCTGGTCCATTTGCATATGAACACAAATTTGCCAATTAAAACTTCAGTCTGACATTATAAAAATTAATGTTATTTCATAGTATAAACTATCTTCAGAGGTCAAATGGGAAAAGAGGATATAATCATGTCTTTGCAATACACAGTTTATCATTCCAAATTAGAACAAAACCACAACAATTAAAAAAAATGAGAGAGTTCTCAGAGCAACAATTTTGCCTCCTGACGGATAATTTGTTTTTAAGACCTCTGCACTCTGCTTCATGAATGATTTGCTGAATGGCCTTGTACAAGTCACTTATCCTCTTTATGCCTCAGAGCAGATACAGCTGAGAGAGATACACACTAGCTATAACCATGTGTCATTATGCCAGGGCAATGCAGTGTGTCAACCTATTATCTTATTCTACCTACATGGGGTGCATCCATGCAGATTTTGCTTACCTAGACAAGTGTCCCATTTGCAATTTCTAATAAATGGGGTAAGGAACATATACTGCAAGTGCTCAAAGTTTAGAGAAATAACCCCTCTCTCCCTGCCCCAAACAACAACGTTCACTTTTCCCTCCGTCTCTTGTGACTGCAGTTCTTGGAAGCAGAGCTGCAGACATGATGCTGCTAAAGGCAAGGGGTGGCAGTTTTCAAGTACCTGAGGTACTGCTTTCAGCTGCATAAGGTTTTGTGATCTCCTGTTCCATGGCAGTAAGGAAATGCAATGCCTGTTTTTATGCTATACCAGAGAGATGTGATTGAAATGGCAAATGCACTCTAAAAAGAACCACCACATCCAAGGAGGGCAGGGGGCACAAGTGTGTGGGCAGCAGCCCTGGGGGTGTTGGAGTGGCAAGACCATGTAAAGAACATTTTGAGGTGCATTATTTTTAGCTGCCTCTGAGATTGTCAAGTTGCTACACCTGTGGTTGCTGCAGCCAAAATGCACCCTGCAGTTATGATGCTTCCCTTCTGAGGAAGCTGCAGGTTTAGATGAGCTTTCCTGCTTGAGGGAAGACCTTTCCTGCTAACTACAGATCTATAGATGTGTTATCAATTGTGCCACCCTGGAAGCACTTAATCTGTTAACAGTAGAATGTTAGAGGATATTACTGCACACAAATGCAAAGTCAGAAAGATTATATTAAGCACACATTAGGATACCTGACATTAACTACAGCATGTTTACACGGTGTTTCTTCCCACAGCTTGTCCGCTTTAAATGCCTCTGCTGAAGAGGCAGGTTTCCATTCCACGGCTACCTGAAAGAGCTGAGGAAACTCTTGAAGCTGCAGCTCTATGCTAGCCATATGCTACTTGCAGATGCAGAAGACTTACCTATTAAAATTCAGAGCAGCTGTGTTCAATGATAAAATGATAACTAGTATCAGCTCTTTCTCCAGGGAGCTGAGCCACCATCATCTGTGTAAAGGAAAAAACGTGAACTGTTTCCAGCGAACTGGATGGAAAGTCATAGACAGCCAAAGGAAAGACACAATCCCAGGAACTGGTTTTGTTTGCAGCATTTATTCGTCAGCTCACAAAGTGAGGAATACTTGAAGGACCTACACACTCCACAAAATCAGACTTATTCTAGTATATCCTTAGCATTTCACTCTGTGAGCACGGGAAGCTCCCTTTTAAAGTTGCCATTCCTATTAGAAGCACTTTTTATAATCTTATTCCTTCTAGTTTCAGCCTCAGCTCAGCACCCACTATTTAACTGGCAGCTGATCCTCTGTAGCTGTGTGAGCAGCCAACAAAGGTCTTCCCACTCTTTATCTGCTGCTGTTTATTACAACTGGAGCTGAAAAATGAGATGACACATCAAAAGGCTTTGGTCTGGATTTCAAATTTCATAGTATTCAGGGTTTTGTTGATTCCCTTGTTTTCGATTCAGACCTCTTTTAAAAAGTCAGTCACCAATAGCTCATTTCACCTGTGGATAGCAAGTTCCCTCACATGAACTCACAGTATGTCTGACTACACAGTCCTAAACCATTTTACTCTGAATTGCCTCTTACATGCTGCCCCTCACCCCCAATGACAGGTCTCTGGTAGCATTTGACAGTGACATCCACTATTTACCCTTACTTTGCTCTCACAGTTGCCCTTTCCACCGTGGCAACAAGAGGGTGCTGCATGGGCCAGCTGACCCCTTTGTGCTGGGCTGCACGCCCTCCACACTCCTGATCCATCTTCTCTTGAGTGATATCGTTTTCATTAAGGATTCAAATCCATTAGTGGAAGGAGGCTAGGGACATAATGCATCTTCAATGTTTCTTTCTGTGAGTATTTTTTTCCTTCTCTCTTGTAATTTTTGAATTTACTATAATTAAACCCTGAAACAAAATCACTCAGGCTTACTCAGCAAGTGTGATTGGTGTTCTCAAGATGAATCCTCTTGCCAGTAAAGCT
Organism: Picathartes gymnocephalus; assembly: GCA_013390045.1. Taxonomy (NCBI): domain Eukaryota; kingdom Metazoa; phylum Chordata; class Aves; order Passeriformes; family Picathartidae; genus Picathartes; species Picathartes gymnocephalus. The sequence continues at coordinate 560,970 of WEKY01058267.1, forward strand.
ACAAGCACACACCCGAGTGGGCACATGTGTCAGCCTCCTGCCAGTGTGGCGTGAGCTGTCAGGGTTGGAGGAGTAAGCAACAAACTCCTTTTTCATGGCACTGCACATAGGTGCATTCTTTCCTCTGAGAATTCTGGTGATATTCTTATTTCTGCCCCTTTTGGGCAGTGAGTGGCAGGGATGGCAAGAAGGCAGAATGGGTCCTCAGGCTTCCTCCCTGCTTTGGACATGGCAGTCTACACCATCCCAGTGCACAGAACTTCTCCATTTAGTTTTCTCTCCTGCTGGGGGAGGTCTCTGCTGCTTGTGTCTCACTGTGAGCTCCAGATCCAATGATGCCCTCAATCAGTGCCTGGGATCATTAAGTCATGATCAACATGATTTTGATCAGTGCTTAATCAACTGCAAACCTGAAGTCATGGAAATGACAGATTTCCCCCTCGTGCTGTGTTTTTGCAGTTCCGCACGTAAAAGCAAAAGGCTTCAAGAAACACAGCCAGGGATGAATGGCTGCAGTGACAAAAGTCCCTTCCCACAGATATATTATATACGCAGAGCTGTTGCTTTTTAAAATTCTCTTCTTGTGTCAGAATATGAGACTTACAAGCCTTTCTTCATTTAAATTTGTGTTGTTGCAAGCAGATTTCTAAATGATAACCTAGACTTTTGTCTATTGAAATTACCATCCAACCAAAACGTGAAGGTGACACCATCCTCCGCATCTCTTTATAGAATGATATTTTCATTCATTAGTTTTAGCTGAGAGCTGGTGTGGTCAGGAACCTTTCTTCACTGGTCAGTCAGTATCTGCCAGTAGTTGAGTAGGAATTTGTGACTGGGAATAATGACAGTTCTTGTCTATCATGGAGTCAGTGGAATTGCAGCATGGCAGTGGCCAGCAAAGATGTTTCAGAGTAAATCACAGCCATCACAAATAGGTGCATGCCAGAAACTCTACCAGAGCCCCAATGCTACCACAACCACAAGCTCTTAGCAATTCTTATACTTGAAGGCAGTTCAAGCATCCTATGCCAGTTTTGTGACTGTAGTTATGAAGATCAACAACCTTTCTTTCATATATATATATACTCTTAAGATATTGTTCACTCTTACTAGCCTTACTTTTCTCAAGACCTAGGTATCAATTACACTTCTTTATTTTTAACCTGGACACATTCCTAGTTTTCATTCTTGTAACTGCTCTCTACAATTTGTTATGTCCCCTCAGAACCTTCCAACCTACATAATATTTCACTTAACTCCCACCCCCTCCTTGTAAATCAGGAACATTTTCAGAAGCCTGTCTTTTTTCCATGGTCTTGTGCCAACACATAACCTGAAAATGAAAATTCCATGGTTTTTTGGTTTTCACAGCAAATTTTATCACTTTACTCTGCCCTTACCAAACAAATAAGCAGTGCAATAAAATCTTCATTTGTGCCTTGTGAGACAGGGTTCAGTACTGTTTTCTGTACAAGGAGTCACTATCTGTACAGAAAAGCCATAAAAATAAAAGAGCAAGACAAAAGGAACCAATGTGTGCATTTAAAGCCAGGGAAGCAATGAAAAGGCCAGTGGAATGATAAAAGTTAGGACTAATCAGTAGAGAATGCAACCAATTTTTCTATTCAGCATATGTTTAATGCATTCTTAAAAAAAGTATTAATTTCTAATCATCTGAGAAAACTCCACTAGCTGTTAAAGGGTTTGTTCACAAGGTCTTTGCCTTGCAAGCTTAGTAGTGTTCCCTTCTCCTTGCAACACTGAAATATGAAACCTGAGAAATTGCCGATCTTTTTGTGCGACTGAATCACTTTAGAGGTAGAAGCACAATGCATCTCCCTTCTGAACAAAGCTGTAATAAGTAGAAGAAACTGAACAGAATTTACAACTAACATCTGCAAGAGCAGGCCATTTTTATTACGTTAAACGTATGGGAACTGTTGGTTTTGGTTTTGTTGTTGTCATTTTTTAAAAGTGGGTTCCATGTAGGAGAATTCCTATTTCCTTTTGAGGCACAGCTAATCCAAAAGTTAAATTTAGAGGGCACAGCATGCCAGGAAAGATGGGACTGTAGCCTTGCTAAGACCACAGTTACACAAAAAGAAGATGAGAAGACGGAGAAATGGGGAACTCACTGAATATTTCCATTTCCTTTCTCTTTCTCAGGGATAATCATAGAAGACAATGGTAGAGATGGATACATTTTAAAAATCATAAATGTAAGGTGCAATGAGGCAGCAATCCACAGTTGCAGAACATAGTAACACAAAACAAGGAAAATATAATATAAATTCCTATACAAGCAGGGAAGATGGAAAATATTAAAACTGTAAATGGGACAAAGAGTGGAAGAACAAGGATTACTAAATCATTGATGTGCAGTAAAACTAGTTTTTCATATCAGTTAAAATTAAAGTTGTATTTCTCCAATTGTCATTCTGGTTTTGTGTGTAAATTGATTAGTAGTAGCAATTGCTGCTTTAAAAAATCAACCAACCAGCCCTTCCCTCTCCCACAAAGACAAAAGCAAACCAAAAAACTCCAACAAGCAAATTTCAACAATCAAAACAAAAAAGACCCAAAGCCCATCCAACCTCTCACAGAAAACCGTTTTAGCATGATCCCATAAAATAGAGTCAAATTTTATGACTAGAAATACAGCTCTTGCTTTTGACCATGTTTTTTTCTCTTTCATAAAGTGCATAGAAGACACTTAAAGTCTTTGGGCAGGAGAGATAAAGAACAAATCCACTATTGGTGTTTCAGAGAGCTCTGGATGTAGTCAAAAGATCTTGCAGTTCAGCCAGAGAAGAGTTTAGAGGTGAATGTTTTATTTGCTCCTGGAGATAGTCTGGATTGTTTAGGAGCAGAAATTTATTACTGGCAGTGAGGGTGCAGCTGATTTTCCATTACCTGGTATTACTGGGCAGAGGAAGGGTCACAAGCAAATAAAAGCTTTCAGGTCTGACACATCTCAGGTGAGTTAACACCAACCTGAGCATGTGGAATTTCAAATTTTGAAGAAGATCAGCAGCCTTATGGCCTCCCCTAGCCCTGCATCTCCACTTCCCTGCTTGTGTGACAAGGGCAATAATGAAACAGTGCTTCATTAACACCTGGGGTGAGGAGCAGAGGCTGAGGCTCAGCTGCAGAGCAGGAAGGGAGACACATTCTATGAAACTGGGGAGCCAAACACGGTGAGCACAGGATGCAGCATGAATGAGTTTGTTTTCCTTTTAAGAAGGAGCCAAATTCTTTCATAAAGGACATTGGCATCAGCCAGCAATAATATGCTCCCAGGCCTCAATGCATCGCTGACACTGTCCTTACCCCCTTAAACAATGGGCCACACTCTAGAGCCTCTGAGGAAAGCAGAACACCTCTGGAGAAAGGCACAGGGGCCTTAAGCCATATGACAAAGCCTACATACACAGCAGTAGGCGCTAAGGCTGTTGACAAGTGTCCAGGCAACACAGAGGGCTCTGCTCCCTAAATAGGCAGATCTAAGTGACAAATCTTATATTTTACAGTTTCCAGCCTGTAAGAACATCAGTTGCTAAACACTCTACCTTCATGTGTTTGGAAAGGAGAATTGAGAAAGGAAGTAAATGGACACCAATATAATTGAATTTCAAGGGCACACAACATTAATGTTAGTCTTGTATGTAACAGCAAAGTCTCTGTACATTACAGTTTGCACAAGTGAAATCCATTTTGCAGAGCTGTTTGAGCTGGTGGGCACACATGCCAAGTGAACACAAGCACCAAAGTGCACAGTTGCAGCAGAACTGTCCCATGAACACTGCAGGTAAATATCTGCAAACAGTGAGGCTAATGGCAAGTTTACCAGCAATAGGAAAGAGATTTTTGTCTGCATGCTAGCAATTGTAAGGCTTAAGATCGGCAGGAGATGCAGTAGCAGTGATAAATCCCTTGTTCTGTGTGTTCTGGACTTTCTTTTGCACCATCAGCCCTTATGGCTCAAGGTCTGGACAGCTGTACCATCCTGGTGCCCACTCTTGCAAACATATCCCAAAGAGGTGATCCAAGATTAGCTCCCCATCAGGGTTAGTACCATATGACTTAGTAATAGACCAGCACTTTTATTAATATCTGTATTTCAACTCATAACATTATTATTAGAAGTATGAGATCACCAATAAAATGAGAGATTTAATTTATTTTTTCACTAAGACTTTAGCCAGTGTTATCTAAATCTGTGGTCAACATGCTTTTTTTTGCTCACTTGCAGTATCACTCATTTTACATGTCCTACACTGCTAGGGCACATTGTGCTTCTACTGATGACTGTAGCAATAAAAAAAAAAAGTATGCAACAAAAATCTACACATCCGACCTTTGCCTCTAGCAGACAAAGCTGGCATCTACCCCCACTGAAGTGCATCCACCTCACAGGGGGCAAACAGCAACACTTCAACAACTGCTCACAGCTAAGTAACCGTTCAAGATGAGATTTGTAGAAACTTTGACTCTCTACCACCTTCCAGTTTACTCAGCTTGATTTTTCTCATGTTTCAAATAAAAAAAGACATATGAAAACATAAAGTATTCCACAATAAGCAAAATATATCACTGGGCACCAAATAAAACAACGACCAATACAAAGAGTTTGGTAAGATAGCAATTGGATTGCTTACAGCCCTAGCAGCCTTCCATCATCTTCTACAGAGAGAGTGGTTGCCAAACAGAGTTATGTATTTTAGTAATCTTTGTTGTTTGTGTTAAAAATGAGCACAACAAAAAAAAGGGGAGGGGGGGTGGTGGGCACAGATATCTGTTTAGGATTAACTCCTACCTTTGAGGCTGCAGTTACAAGAGTATTCCAGCTCCCTACCTCACACTACTGGGCCCTGGAGAGCAAATGAGCTGTGTCATCTTTCTCACATGCAGGGCAAATTCACAACATCTGCCTAAGCAAAAAGATATTTCCCCCCACCAGAACCTCATCATGGAAAGCAAAGCTCCTGCAATTAAGCCAATCTGTTTTACCTCACTACTGCTGCAGCTCAGCCCCACTGTTATAACCCTTTCTTCTTTGTACGGCTCTTTTTCTACAATGTAAATATGTATTTTATAGTCAATGAGTACAGCTATTTTTGAGAAGGGATTGGATCAGTTTTGGAGAGTAAGAGAAATGTAAAATGAGCACAGAGGCTGAAAAATTGAAATTACATATCAAAGCATACCTTAGAAGGGCATCCTCAGGGTTGTAAAGCCAAGTACTTTAAAAGCTACAAAATATTACAACTAAATTTGTTTATGCAACTTTTTTGGGGGTCCTCTTGTGGATATATGATATAATATGGTACAGTAAAATCCTTAAAAAGTAGTCATAAGTGATTCCTCTGAACTCTCTTCCTTTCATTGCATGAAATATACAATGTTTACTTAACAAGAACATATTCAATCTTTTGCTGGTTTGTTTGTTTGGCTTTTATTTTTTATTATTTTACTCAATATCTCGCCCATGCCTTACACCCAGTATAATAGTATATTTCTGCTGTAAGGACAGAAGTATTAATTTTTTCTTGGTCTATTTTATCCTGTGTAACACACTGGCATCCAGCTGTCCCACTGGCAAAGATGATTTTAACAGGTCCCTGGTATGACAATGGAATGAGCCAGACTGCAATTGCAAAAGTGGGACAAAAATTGGTAAAGTAGAAAATAACCTATACTTGTTGTCTGGTTCAAGATGTGTATATTCTGATTTTTTGTTTTTTTTCCTTTCTTTTCTCTCAATGATTGTTTATGTGGGTTAAAACAGAAGGAAGGTGGTAAGGACAGAAGCCCATTTAACCATCTTAATACTGAAAGGGAAGTTTCAAAGGAGCCAAAAGTTAATGTTGTATCACTCTTATTTTGCAAACAGAGGAAGCAAGTTTAAATGCCAATTTAGGAAAAATAGTGCAAGCTCCTATCATCACACAATCACCACAATGGTGCAATGCCCTTCAGTATTTTTATTACTCCTGCAACATTCTTGGTCATTCACACTTCAGCTTTATTTCAGACCACTATGAGGAAAGTCCAAATTACTGTAAGGATTTCCACAACCAAAATACATTTTCAAAAATAATGCATAATTGAGCAAGATTGATGTGACTCTGTATGCACCCTGCAAGGTTGTTTACTTTCAGAAGTCTCCTTTTAGACCAGTTGCTAGATTCCCACAAACTACTCAAAGTAAGCAGCTCCACTCTTGTTTTGATCATTACTGCCTTACTCAAATCAACCTGAGCTTGTAGTTTATTCTTTTCTCTTAAAGCCAGTTTCTGATGTGAGACTGTAGCCAATATATCAATCACAACTTCCCTGTTCCAACTTCCTTTGGAATAAGTGTCACTGGAAGCTGCAGCCTCATGTGATCAGCAGCTCAGGTCAGCACTGCATTACACACCTGCAGACTGGTACATTTCAGTTCAGCCAAAGTATTTAAGACTTGTCTTTGACAGAGCCCTCGATAAATGGGTCTCTTCTAGAAACAGCATAGTGAACATCAGAGCACCAGCTGAACACAAAAATTGCTGGTAAAGTTGGAGATTGCAGAGGTTTCTGGGGATATTTTCCAAATGAAATATTTTCATGTCCTCTATGAACCTGGCTCACCTCCCCATCACTGAACATGAAGACTGGCTTTAGTCATCAGTGACTTATGTGGTTTTATATTGATCCAGAATCAGTGGCCTGGAGCTTTTCCTGAAAGATCATTTAAGTACCACAACTATGTTTTAATCTCTGCTTTTAGCCTTGGTTCATCTCAGACAGACAGTAACAGCTTTCAGGAAAATGTCTTTTGGGTAACGGGGAAAAGAGGAAATAACCTCCACTGTCAAGGGTAAAAATCATCAAATCGTAGAAGCTTTTAGATTGAAAAAGACCTTGAAGATGATTGAGTCCAACCATTAACCCAACATTGCCAAGTCCACCACTAACCTCTGTCTCAAGTACCACATCCACATGTTTTTTAAATACTTCCAGAGACAGTGCCTCGATGACTTCCCCAAGCAGCCTGTTTTAATGCTTGATAAGCCATTCCATGTAGAAACTTTTCCTAATATCCAATCTAAACCTCTCCTGTTGCAATTCAAGGCCATTTCCTCTTCTCTTGCCACTTTTTACCTGGGGGAAGAGGCTGACCCCCACCTGGCTACAACCTCCTTTTGGGTAGTTGTAGAGAGCTATAAGGCCCTCCACTCCATGTAAGCCCATAGTAATTACAGTTGATCTTAATTTGTGTATCTTACATTTAATGATTTATGTGCATAAAATGCAAAGTTGAACAATTTTGAGTGCATTGGTTTATTAACAGAGAAAAGAAAGTGAAAGTCTAATAAAGGTCATAACAGCTTATTTTTTTAAATACTGAGTTACAACATCTGCATCCATCATGAATCCCATGTCTGTGTTCAAGTACTCATATAGGGGTAAGATAAAGCTTTTGCATAGGATTTAAAGAAAACCATTTTAAGCTTCCAGACTACAGGGGCTAAAGCAGCAGAGAAAATTCACTGCCTTTCAGTACAACTTGTTATACAATTAATTTGATCTAGGAACAGAGTATTTACAGGGTAATTTGCAATATGTAAACTGTTAAGCACAAAATGGTACTCTTTAAGTCATTAAACACAATTCACCTTCATTACAGGCACAGTTGGGATCCAGGGATTTCTTTTTTTGTGAGTGTGAGCAGAAAAAAAAGGTTGTTGTCAGGAGGACGACTTCTGTAGAATTTAATCAGGTCTAATACCTAGTATAAGTGACCAAAATTATGTTTGATCAACAGAACTCACAAAATATTTCTTCTCAAAAAGACTCTGATATTAAGCTTATTAATGCACTCAGGAATTCAGCTTTACTGTGTAACTCTAGGAGCACAAAGCAGTTAATGTGATCACAGTCAAATTGCAATTAGGTTTCATCAAGACTGATATAATGGTGTTTTCCTTCATGCTAGATAAACGGTTAGTTAAGGAACTATATCATTGTTTCCCACGCTTTCTGGTTTTAATAAGCATACAGACTTTAAAAAGCCCAATAGTGGCTTCTTTTTAGCATGTTTTAATCATCCCAAGTAGTAATTCCTAAACTGAAGTTGAGGACTACATACAGATTTAACTGTTTCACTGAGTGGTTTTAAAGATTCGAATTCAGTTTTTCTTCCTGTGATTTATACATCTGCAAATAACATTTTCCTAATGATCCTGGACCTAATTAAGTATAAATTTCCTTTCTTCATGTGAAATTCACACTGATTTCTACCAGCAGAAAATTTGGGTGCAAGTACACAACCCTACAGTCTTGTCTGTAACTTTGAAAAGATGGATGGGCCAATGGGCAGGTTCATTCTTGTGTGCAGTTTCCAAGAGCTCTCCCAAACTAGACAGATGCAGCCTAGGCATGTGATTTCCCAACTGCATTCACAATCTAAAGAATAAATTCAACAACACTGTTGTTTTGTACAAACAGGAACAACTCCAGTGCCAGTACTTCTGTAGAAGGCAAGAGGCCTGAGTCTTACTCGTGTGGATGACAAGAAGAAACAAGAAAAGTGTTTCTGACTAAAGGAAACCCTCAAAAACCAGGTCAAGTCAGCCTCCTGTAAGAACTCAAGAGACTTTCACGCTGAAGTGGAAAAGGTATAACAAGAAAGTAGAATTTTCTTTTCCTGAGAGATGTGAAGTTGGATTGACCATTGTCCTACCTTCTTAACTAGAGCAGATATCATCCAGTGAACCTACAGCACACAACTCACACTCAAAAAACATTACTAAACAAAAATTACCTGCAAAAAGAGAAAACTGACAGCTGCCAGGGATTTTGATTAAGAAAAAGAAATAATTTATTTCTGAGCATTCAACTGAACCTGGACTTTAAAAAATAACAGTAGGTATTTCAATACTTTCCTTGATTATTTTTTAATTTTAGTTGAACTATATTACGTATGCTGAGATGGTATATCTTAGACTACACGATTAGGGCAAGAGAGCTTTTAAAATATTTGTATCCTAGTTCATGCAGTTATTCACCCTCCAATATTTTTTTTGATATATAAAAAATTAATAGAATGACCCAGATTTTTTAGAGTTCCATATAAATTAAAATCACAGAAACACAGGACAGAAGGGATCTCAAGAGAGCACTTAGTCAAACTCCCTGAATGGAGGAAGAATCAAGAATACTTAAATCATCCTTACCATTTAAACTGTATTTAAAATTGCTGGTTAAGGAGTTTACCAGAATGTTTCTGTGTAAACCACTGCAATCTCTGAACACACAGAATTCAGAAATCAAGCACATTTATTTTTGCCATCATTGTAGGCCACTGAGCGTAAATATTCACAACTTAAAAATATCTGGGTTGTATTTGAAAGTTCTGTATTTCCTGTAAGTCTTGTACTTTCTGGGATAATTAAGCAGTATTTATTCAAACTGGCTCATATGCTATGCTTTATAGATATCTTATTGTTTTTCTATATGGAGACCTCTTCTGTAGAGTGTGGTGACCAAAATCATTTGCCAGCTAAAGCCTCAGCCATGCTTATTGCAGCGATACAGACACCTCTGATTTCTAATGTGACCTTTCTGTTAGTACACCCCAAAACAAACTCTTTTATTGTCCAACACCATCCCATTCCCTGCTTATAACTGGACTGTAACTTCTAGCATCTGTTCTGAACTTTGTAACTGCTGTTTCTGACTGCACCTATTGATTTTACTCTTGCTGACACCAAGCCATTTCCTCAATTTATCAAGAGGTCTTTGAATTACAGTTTTGTTTCTCAAAGTGCTTGCAGCCGAACCCTTGTGTTTTGTGTCACCCCCAAGTGATGTAACTGTATTCTATATTTCATTGTGCAAGATACCAGTGGAAATAATATATGAGCTGAGTGTAGATATCCACTTGAAATTTCCTAGTGTTTGAGAGAATCTTTTAACAAGCTGTGCATTCCCATTACAGTCATCACATCAGGACTGCCCTTTTCCAATATCCCTTGAGAAAGCAATGCTAGAAAATACCACATTCTTTATGAAAGACATAGCCTATCTACCATTTTCCTCTGAATCACTTATCACAATCTGATAAAGAAGGGAATTGTATTGTTTTGATGTGACATTTCCCATGTATACATCCACCCATATTTTAATTGTACTACTGTCTTCCATGAAGAAAATAGTTTCTTCTAAATAGATAATTTTAGAATATTTGTGGAGATTGATAGGTCTATATCACTCATATCCTCATTTTTCCTTTTTTTTTTT
>WEKY01058267.1:571284-671850 GCA_013390045.1 Picathartes gymnocephalus
TTTTTTTATCTCTTTTTCTTATTTTTTCTTTTTTTTTTTTTTTTTTTTTTTTTTAATTTTTGAAAGGAAGATTTCATGTTTATTCTTCACCAGTCTCCCATAAGCTCACCAGACTACTCAGAGGTTATTTTGGTTAGTTTCCTTAAGTACTCTAAAATGAACATCCTCTGCTCTTGAAGCCATATCCTACACAAACCAGTGATTACAAGAGTGTCTCTCAATTTTCTTGTCTGGTTCTCTCTGGTCCTGTAGAAATTCAAGTGTAAATAAATATGAAATGACAAATAGTTCAACACCTATATAATGATATATATTTACTAATGACTTGTGTGATGTAGGGATTCATGAAGCCAATTACTCCTCAGTTCCTATTTTAGTGATACAACACAACTTGTCTGTGGCTGAGAGATGGTTAAAAGAAGGGTAAACTAGAAGTCAGGTGTAGATGGACTAGAACGAAAAACTGTAGATTGTTGTTGCTTTTGCACTGCAGTAAGAGCACAATGGAAAATTTAAAACATTACTAATTTCAAGTCCAGTTAATTATGTACTACTAATAAAGTAGTTTCAGCTGATGCACCTGGCCTAGAATCCCTTGACATGATTTTGTACTGCAACCATAATTTTTTCTCTCTTTGAAACCAAAGTCGTCCTCTGCAGTCCTCCTGTCCCCACCTTGAACCGCAGGGAGTATACTCACTAACTGAACATGGGAGGTAGAAAAGGTGGAAAATTTGTCATGCACCGATTGTAAGGAATCTCTTTTTTAACAGCAAACTAGAAACTTCATTAAAGACCGAAGAACAGGGTTTCTATTTCCATTCCCACTTGCAAAAAATTCCCATGGAAATTTCTGGACTTCTAGTTAAAGGAAAATTATTTTAATTCCTCATACTTTTTCTCCCGGAAATATACCCTTGATAACAGAAAGTTTGGTCTGAGTGTTAAAATATTTCTAAGTGTTACAATGTCCCTTTATTAAAAGACAGTCAAAGTGCCAGTAGAGTAGAGTACCAGTGTGCATAGGTAAGAAGTGGACAGTTTTGTACAAAAAGATTTCTAGATAGTGGAGAGGAAGGGGAGGAAAGGCAAGGATGATATGAAGATGGACTGACACTCTGCATTGTACAAAACTACCCCCTTCTTCCTCTCAAAACCAACCCAAAGTAAAAGCAAAATCCGAGAAAAAGAAATATTGCCAGAAATGTTTACTAGCATTTCTAAAGTATTTTTTTTTCCAAAAATTATCTGTTCCCTTTTTACATATCTCATTCAGAAGTCTCTTCTTATACTGTAAACAATATATGCTGAAATGTAGGTCCATATGTAGGGCCTAGTGATATCAGTAAAGCTCTGCTTCCTGTGGAACTGCAGTCATACTACCTAGACAATAAAATTAGGGATGTTTTTTCAAAGTAGCCAGAAAGTGTTAGCATTAGGCATCAATTGTTAACATTTTTCACAGCCCTAAATACAGTGACTTTATAGGTCTAATTCCTCATCTACTGATATAATAATTCCAGTCATGTAACAATAGCTTGTTGTGCTAGCCCAAATCAAGTCTGTGTAAGCATAAAGTGTGTCTGGTCACATATTCCATGAAGTTATGAATGGCATGTCCCTGCTTTCAGTCCTGTACGCCTCTGTGATTTGCCATAAAATAGCAAGTTTCATAAACCTAGAAGTGGATATATTTCAGAGAGAAAAAACAAGTTATACACATATAATTCTCTAGGGAAAGTTGGAGTCCTAGGAGTACAGAAGGGGATATGAGCATTAGGAATTATTTCAACGGCTGATGTCACAGTATTACAGATATTGTAGATCCTGCTGACTTTATAAATTATTATAATTTCAAAAACCTCTAAATATTTCATGAACTAAATTGTCTAATCTGGCCAACATTTACTGTACACCAAATAAGTAACTAAGCTGCCCATTAATTCAGAGAGCAGAGTGTGGTAATAAAAATGCTCTTAAAAATGGGAGTCGTTGTGAATGACTGCTTTTAACGTTTTAATAAGCATCATTAACTTCATTTGAAAGGTTTATAAACATTTACTTTGCAAAACTTCTCTCCTAGCAATAGGATAGATTTCATTGCTTGTTCTTACAGAGGTTCCTTTCTTAAATCATGAACTGAAAGTAGGCAATGTGCAGCCCAAACTTCACTGCAAACCTTCAGACCGTATAAAATATTATAAACCTTCTTCCATTCCTGAGATCTAGTTCCAGCACATACCATAAGATGGTCACTAATATTCCACAGAGCTCATTTTTCTTTAGATATTTTCCTTCTTTGTCTGCTGCACTTCAGGCAAAACCTTCCTTCTCCCCATATTTAATGGAATAAACCTATTAGCAGTCAATCATTAATTCCTAGGGGCTCAATTCAGTGAAGAAAAAATTACCTCCACAGTTGTCTGCTGTGAGATCTCCTGATGGCTGTGCAGATGAAGAGTCTGATCAAAATAGCTTATGTGGAAGTAATAAAAGGAATACATTGCAGTTACATGGCACTTTCTAACTTAAGAATCTTCACATATTAATTAGTGAAACTTCACAATACCCATGTGAAGCAGGTAAGACTATGAATGCTTGATGAAAGGGAAACCAAGGTATACGGAGTTGAAAAGTACTTCCAAGGGAAAACTGTAAATTGTTGCCAGACCAGGGATTAAAGTTGCTCAGGAAGTCACTCTGTCCATCTATGCAGTTTCTCACACAGCACTGCATTTGTGCAGGTAGAAGTTTTAACCACACACAATTCTCTGTTTTCCCCCTCTGTGGTGAATCCCAGCTCTTCACTGCTCTTTCCTGTGCCCCTTTTTCACCCATGTCCATCTGAGGGTGGGTGCACTGCCCCTGATGAGCAGAGGAATGTCACCAAGCATGCTTGGTACAGAAGTCTATATATCATATACTCAGCATTTCCTGATGAGTATTATGGAAACAGGAAATTTCAAGGAACACTGGGTGCTTTGTGTGCTGGCCTGGACTGGAAACAACTAACACAACTAAGTTTACTCTCAGAGAATTTCTAATGAAGTCGTTGCTCTTATTTGTTCCTTACAGAATGGTCTTTTACTGCTGGGGAGGCATTTTATCTGCTAATCAAAATTAGGCCAGGAGTGTATTTTTGCTGGTAGTGAGGATGTGATCCTTTAAGAGATGAAAGAAATACTGGCAAAAGTCTTACACCAGACAAATACCAAATTAAAGGCACTTTTGTTGGTATACCCAGTACCAGCTACACTGTCAAACCCACATTTTTTAGCCTGGTTTCTAAGGAAAAGAATAATGAAATCATGCTACCAGCCTGTCTGTCAGCCCTGACCCTAATGATCTTGAACATGCCAGCCAATTTCAGCCACATCTGACAATGCCTTCAGGACACAGGTCTCAAAAATCTTCCTCTCCTAGGAGCTTAATGAAAATCGGGCATGGGAGAGGAGAGAAAATGGCTGTATTGTTCCGTTCTCTGAGGAAAAGACAGGGAGAAAGGAGGCTTTCTTTATTCGCTTGGCAGCAGCTAGCTGGGCAGCGGCACGTTGTGTGGACTGCCGGATCAGCACAGCTCGCCAGTCAGCACAAATATCCCTGCCCCAGCCTTGCAGAGCAGAGAGCCAGAATGTAAATGGAGGGAGGGCAGGGAGAGGGTGGGAGTGGCACAGAACCGCAGGGAGCAAAGCAAAAAACGTGACACTGCAATCGGGGGTGCTTTCAGGAACAAGAGTTGGAGGAGGGGTACGGACAGGGACTCAGGAAATGGGGAGGGCGCAGAGTGTAAGCATCTTTGGGAGGGGGGAGGAAATGGGCCACTGGGTTTATAGTGAGACCTGCAGATATTGTAGGCAGGGCTGCCATGGGCTGGCTTACTGAGTGCAGGAGATGTGGATTAATTAAACCTGCAGCTTCTGGAATCATTTATTAAATTACTTGCAGCTTCTGCCCTAGAAAGGTTGGCTGCTATGTGACTGGATATTGTTTAGGACAGGCCTTACACAGCAGTGGCTTTCAAATACAAGAGGGACATTAAATGACTGTGCTTTTTGCTTTTTTCCTAGTGGGCAAATAGGCAATGAGTCAGTTCAGCTAAGGGGAATGATTTAGTGATTGATCTAAGTGTCAGCTTTGAAATCACTGCTGTAGACTCCTTGAAGTTACAAGGTCATCTCAGCCCTTCATCGTTCCAAGGAAGAAAAATTAAGTGCCACGTAGTTACCACATCTGGTCCTGGCCTTTAAAAATGAAAGCCTATTTGTTCTACACGGATTTGAAAGAATCTGAGGAACCTGCTCACATTTTCACACCCCCTAGTGCTATGTAGCAACCTGCACAACACAGATTTGTGTGTTTACCTACATCCAGCTGATAAAATATATTACAAATGGATAAAAAATACACATAGATATATTACAGAAAGATCTATAATACAGATTACAATATGAATGAGCATACATTTTGCACGGAAAAATGAGAGAACACTAGTAATACCAGTGCTAAGCATCATTCTGTGTGAACAGATTTTTAGATGACTGACAATTCACCCCTCCTGTGGTACACACACGAAGTTCTCCTCTTTTCTCACTTTACTCAGAGTAACAGTACAATGCTCAAGTCAAATATCAAAATAAATTAATTTATGACAAGTTTTGTGCCACAATGACAACCATAGAGTTTCAGCAGAAGCGAACATGCTCACAAGGAGTTTTATTTGAATCTCATCCAGACCCACATATTTGGATGTTCATGAACTGCCATGTTCAGGAGAATATCTTGACTAAAAACACCCAAACAGCAGCTCTTCATCAGCTCTGCGCTGACTCTGTGACAGCTGGGCTGCACACTGGCCAAACATGGAGTTGAAACAAGTCTCTTACTACTGGAGGTTACCTCGCCACTGTCTGTTCTGGCTTCTTGTTTGTACACTGCACAGGGTACAGGGGGGTCCTCCTCCATGGCTGAGACTACAATGTACTGCAGAAACTGTACCTGCACTGCAGTACTGATAATAAACTCTGGCCTCTGGAACTGACAGCGCATCAACTTTCCATCCCAGCTGTACATTCACTATTGTCAAGTTCTCATTTTTAGAGAAAGAAGTCAGATTCAACCATTTCACACTGAAAACTAATAAAAAGAAATAACCCAAAGTGGAAAAATTAATTTCATGCCACTTTTAAAATAAACTTAACAGAACAGAGAGTAAGCCAAGTAATAGCTACTTGTGTTTTCTGTAAGCTACTTTGACAAGAAATCAGATCAAGTCAGGGAAGCATGTTTCTCCAATATTGAGAATGTAGCTATAATAACTGTTACATTAGCTAACACAAATTGAGAAAGCCTCCAAATCTGTGACTTGTCTCCGCATGTCAAAAGGAGCATCTGGTCCTGTGATTTCCTGAGAATGAAAAATACAGCTTAGTGTAGAGGGAGGGCTGTAAGTGACTTCTGAACAAAGGACACAGCTATCTGAGTGCAGAAGGTGTCTGGTTAAAGCTCATTTTAATCTTTGCACTTTTGCCTTCTTTGCTTGAATGTATCCCTTCAGATGGGGGAGGTGAAAAAAAAAAAGAAGTCTAAAAGAAAGGAACATCAAGTACTGCTGAAACTCATTTAAAGTGCAATCTGCAACAGGCAGGGACTTAGGTTGCTGACAGAATTATAGCATCTGAGGGGCCTGGAGAGAGGGGCCTTAACAAAAATGTGTGTGCTTTCGATCACAGATAAGCCTTGACTTTTTTCTTACATGGTCTGTGCTCCGTATGAAGGCATTGCTCCTGAAAGACATAAACTAATAATAATGAGTTGGGCAAGGCACAGACCAGACAAGGAATGTGCAAACTACACACACAGAGGTCTGCAGGGAACCTGTGCTGCTCCTGCTCTCTTCTAAGCCAAAGGTTCATTGAGCTGGCCTGAGTTTCCCAGCTCTTCCTCTAAGGGGATGGGTGACATGAGAACATTCGCACAGAGTTTTACTCTTGAATAAAATAAATGTGCTCAAGTTTGTTTACAGTTTACTTATTGTCTCTGGACTTCAAAACTAATCTTGAACTATCTCTACGTATTCTTCCCAGTTTTGCATTACTTAAACCCCACATTTTAATATTGACCTATAATTTTGTTGCCTTTATAGGTGTCCCATGAATAATGGTTAATGCTCTCATCCTCTTTTTCCCACTTACCTGCAAAACACCTTCTCACCTTCCTATTCCAGACCACTGAGCTAGTTCTCAAGTAAAACCTTCCTCTTTGCTTCAGCCAAGGACTGGCTAACCCTATTCATCTTTCCCTTTCCTCTAGCTTGCAAAAATCCTGCTTGCTTGCATTTTTTGCTCTTTTGAAAACTTAGTTTTCTTTCCTTGTCCTTGACTTAAGTTTTCTCTTGAGATGTTTCTACTTGTGCAAAGTTGAACTGTGATGGGACCAGGTCTGCAGAAGAGGTTTTATTCACTCACTCACTTTGTGAAGGAATGAGATCTCTGTCCCTTAAAAAGTTGGTGGGGTAAAAGGTAAAAAACAAGGGACATGTAGAAACACCCCATATAGAACATGAAGGAGGAATGCATCTTTCAAGGAAAAGAAGTCTGGAGTGTCTCTGCCAAGAAGTCAGGATATGTGGAGAGCCCCAAAAAGATGGATGCAGTTAGTTTCTTCAGAAAGAACACCATCAGTTTTACAAACATGGACCCTTCTCATGCTATTTTCTAAGAGGCAAAAATTAGAAAAACTGTGGCAAGGTATGTACTTACTAATTTTCAAAATCCTCAGCATAACACACAAGTCCCTATCCCTGCATTTTCCAGCATATCTAATCTCTTCTAATTTCGTGTGTTTTTGACTCAAAGCTAAACTCCAAATAAAATAAATGTATGCTTTCTTTTTCTGCTGCCCTCACCTGGTGATCTGTCCCTTTTCACAGGCTCTTGGAGGTCAGACATCAAGATTTCCAAGTTTAGCTGTAGCCTAGCTTGTGATAAGTGTTTATTCCCTGCAGTAAGTGCAAGGGATAATACTGAAATGCTTTCAGACTGCGAGGTGGAAGTGATTTGTATGCATTGTTTCACTCAACTTTGCTCCCAATAGCCACAATCTTAAACATGCAATTGTTTTTATTAAAAGTGTGTCTGTATTGTTTATCCAAGGTGTAATACCTACTAATTTCAAGTAAGAGACTATTGAAAAAAAAGGGGAGAGAAAGGAATACACACAAGATCTTGAGCTGCTGTAAATAGGTATTGATTTACTGAAGCTTTACTGAAGCTGACAAAGCCAGGCTAATTTACTCCACATCTGGATCTAGACCAAAACTGTGCAGGGCATTCTTCAACTGAGTGGCACTAAAATCTAGGTGTTTCTGGATGTGCTTTGATATGGACAGGAAAATATTTTATGTGCAGTGAAGATATCATGACTTGAGCAAAAAGAACATATAATGCTTTTGGAGTTTAGATGTGAAACCACTTTGTGGCCTCATTTAGGTAGATTTATTTCACTGCTGACTCCCTTCCTGCACATTCAGTCTAATACTATAAAAATCAACCTGTCTTATGGAAAGAGTTGATGTCCTCCAAAAATACCTGAAAAGAAATAAAATTAAAAAATTCTCCCTCATCCTAAAGAAAATAGAAAATGGAGCCTATTTTTTAAAGATTATTTTTTACTCAGTTCTACTCATTGTTTTTATAACATCCCTTGTGAATAGTAAATTTTATACGGATGGTTGTTAGCCTGTGTCAGTTTTGAGGAGAAAAGATAGTGCCATCTAACCTCCAGTAAGTTAGTAAATATCTTTATGCAGAGAAATAAGACAACAGAAAGTAGAAAAAGTCAATGGAGTGATGCTTCTTGGTCCATTTTAGATATACATTACTTTTTCTGTTCACTGATTGCCTTGAAACAGGGCATGAACAATTACCCTACGTCTAAGGCACTGTGAATGGTTGGTATTCTTACACCAGCATATTATTAATCAGTCAACATAATTTAGAAATAAGGCTCTTTGTTTGAATATAGTCCCTTCTTTTTGGTACTGCCTGAACAAGAAGCTTCTCACCCAAAGAAGTGAGCGCTCAGAAAGCAGTGTCACCTCTCCAATAAAATGTGCAACAAGCCAGGTCCTTCCAGGATGCCACAGGATGCTACATGTGCTGCACAAAGTGCTCTTCTGGCTGCAAATGGGAATCCAGTACTGAAAAGCATCCTGAGATAAAGTATTAGTGCTCACCTCAGGTACTTCTGCCCTATGTTCATCACAGTAATTAAGCACAGAAGTAAGGTGAAGGTGAAGTTAAGGTTAAATGTCTCTCATCTTGAAACCAGTGTCAGTTTTGCCATTCCTTGAGTAAGGACAGTGTTTCACCACAAAGTATACTAAAATTTTAGTAGATACTGAAATAAATTTCTGAGTTCTTGCCTTTTTTGGCAAACGCAAATCCTACTAGATAGATTTTTTTTTTTTTTTTTTTTTTTTTTTTAAATTCCCCATAGGAGATACATTGCTGCAGCCTCAGACTCATGATACTGCTTTTCTCATTTTCTGGAGAGTTCACATTTATCTGGAACATGGCTAGTGCTGAGACTAATGAGAAACATCTGAGAAATGCTGCATTCTTATCACAGTAGAGCCAAAAAACCTTAAACAAAATCATTTAGCTCCTTTTTTGGGTATGGAGTGTCCTCTTTTATAGGAACTGTTTCACATTTTATGTGCTGAATGGAGCCAGTCAAAAAAATCCAAGCAGATAATCCATTTGATAATTTGAGAGTTAGAAACCACTCTATAAGTATGCAAGTAAGAAGCAAATAGATTTCATATGAGCAGTCACTATAGCCTCCTCATTGCCAAAGCAACAAAATTGATTAAATATCTAAAATTATGGAAGGTAAAGAAAATGAGAAAAATGCTATTTCCAATATTTCCACTTTACTATTTCCAGCCCACACATTCCTGTTATCTCAGAACAATTCCTTTATCCTTTAATTCAAACAAAGAACACTATTATGCTGTTCCCAGACTATTATGCTGCCCAAATGATTCTTTTAGAACGGAAGCTTCACTAAGCACATGTTAAAATAGCCTCCTTAATCAGGAGTGACCCAACACGACGCTGCATGCTGCAGCCCAGGGGCCGGCCAGGCCTGCAGAGCCTTGCCTTGCACTTGGGCTGCATTGAGGGGGCTGGAACAGCCCAAGGCAGCGGCTCCCCCCTTCCCTGCACACCACGGCGAGGTCTCTGGGCTGCACAGCCAGCAGGCAGGCTGAGGCTCCCTGTGTCCCCAGCCCCCGGCAGGGAAAGGGCTCTTCCCTGGCTTCCTACTCATTTCCTTCTGCTCCTGACACGGCCACTGTGAAACCAGTGTGAGCCGTACTCAGAATCATTTTCTAATAGGCTTTGAGACATCTACTTCTATTAT
The DNA here is from genome assembly GCA_013390045.1 of Picathartes gymnocephalus. Taxonomy (NCBI): domain Eukaryota; kingdom Metazoa; phylum Chordata; class Aves; order Passeriformes; family Picathartidae; genus Picathartes; species Picathartes gymnocephalus. Next base: position 580,708 of record WEKY01058267.1, read on the forward strand.
TCCAATTAAAAATTTTGTATTTTTATATTGCATGCTTTTGGGGAAAAAACCTACTTCTGCACTTAAACTAGTTAATGCTAAAACCAGATGAATTTGGAAAAAAAAATCAGTGAGGTGTAGGTCTGTAGCTTTCAGGGCAGAATCAATGAAGTTCCTACTGAGTTCAGTGGAGATTGTTGCTAGCCTACAAAACTTGTCCCCTGCTAACCATCTTCTTTACAATATGAACAAGGGCTGCTCTTTAGAAAAAGAGCAGTTTTTCTTAACTTTCAAAAATATCCAATATTTTGAAATAATTTATAGTTTTGTTATACTTATTATTAAAAATTTCATATTTATAACCCCCAAACTTCTCACCCCACTGGAGGTTTAAATTGTTCTGTCCAACACTGTACACATATCTATATATATATATATATTTATATATATGAGCCTAAAGGCTTCCTCCTGAGCATGGCCTGAGGCCACTGCTGTCCATACAGTTGGCTGTAATCAGAGGTTGAGTGATCCCCATTTTTTCAGCAACTGTTTTTAATTTTTCTGGAAAAAATAAATATTTTAATTTTATATCTTCTAGTCTCTGCAGCCATTGATTTGTCAGTAGAATGGAATGAAAAATGCTATCAAGCTCTGGCAGCTGAACTGCAGTGGTGATGAAAGGTTACCCTGCTTTTATTCTTTATTACACCACTCACTACCTTTCCAATGATGATTTGTCTGCACTATTGTTTTTATTGGCTTTGGTGAAAAACAAAGAATACTTTTCTCAGGTCATAGTTAGAATGGAGAAAAACAGGAATCTTTTCATTTCCATCAAGGAGTTTCCATAATAAAAGTAGTTGAGAAGGAAAATCCTTCCAATTTAATTTCTATTTAATTTCTTTCCCAGCTCTACAACACTTAAAATATAAATGATAGCCAAGGCTATGGGTAAATTAAGCAAGCTGGAAAAAAGGAGATAGGGGAAAAAAAAAAAGCAACTCTTCACCATGTTTTTATCAAGATGTTTTATGCACAAACATTGTGACTATCCCTTAAAACTTGATAAATTTTCAATTAAAAACCCTCACATATCCTGAAACACTCTGTGGTAGAATATTTGCTTATGTATATTTTTCATACTACAGTAGCAAGACAAGGAGTTGGGAAATCATTCATAGTTGTTGCAAGTAGTCCATGTCCATAGGGATCTGTAATAATCTCCCTGCCTGGAGCTTGGGCCAAAGTTGTTCTTTATTTCACTGCATCTCCTCCAAATCAGAGTCTCTTACTGAGCATATGAGGAATGTAACAAAAACATAGGTTTTGGATTGATTTGTGGACTAAAACTGCTTCCAGCTCTGAAAAGGTCTTTATTTCGTACTATGTTTATGGACTTCTGGGGAGTGGGCAGGGACACTGTGCTCAGTATGAGAAGGAGGAAAGAAGGAAAAGACCCACTCCACACAGAGGTATTAACAGAGCTTGACACTCTGCGTCTGCCGTCTGGGTATTTACTGATGCTGTGAAACAAAGATAGAGATATGCAGGTTTAAGGTGCACTAGGCTAACACAGATAAGGCACTCAGTCGTGTCAGGATGAACTGCTTGGAAATTTTACTCCCGGGAAGAATCCCAGCGAACGCAATGGACCTGCTCAGTGGAGCAAAGCTAGCCCAGCTCTGTCGTTGGGCTCAGACCCATGCAAGATTCCCACGTGGAACAGTGACAGGACAGAGGCACACGTGCTCAGCAACAACTGATAGTGCTTAATGAAGACCAGGTATATTAATAGGTCTGAGCACAGGAAATGAGAGATTTCCCCTTGCTCTTCTAAGATGTCTAAGATCAAGTTCTGTGTAAAGAAATATTTCTTTAGGAAATAGCTGACTGACTGGAATCCTTAAGAAAAAAAAGAGACAGATTTCCATTACTTTTTTTTCTTGGATTAGAGTCTTGGTTTATACTGCCTTCCCAGATTTCTTAAAATTGTTTTCCAGACATTCCCACGGTGCTAATGTCAGACCAATATCTAATAACTTTTTCCTGAAGGCTGATATTCTAACACAGTTGATATTCTTTCAACTCAGAGTGCATAAGCCAATTACATTACTCTCCCAGCCAACACTCAGGACACACAGAAAAACCTTCTTGCTTCTGATTAGTAGCAGATACGGTTTTGTAATGGATTGAGACAAAAGTTTCCAAGTGCTAACAAGTTTTCGTGACATGTTACCGATATGTTTAAGCTACAGAGCCTGATCCATGCAACTAGTTTATAATGTAAATTCTTGAGCAGTTCAGGTTTAGTAGTACAGAAAATTACATTTTTTGCTATTCATAGTTAATTATTGAACAGAAGTTGGAGTGTTTATTCTTGTACAATTGCCTATTATCACAAGTGAAACTTCAAGTGTAGTCATAATTTTTTACTGTTACAATTTTATTGCTCTATCAACATAACCTGATTTTCTTGAGATGTGTCACTACACTACCAGGAATTAGATATAATTATATAAGGAAAAAATCCCAGCAAGTTATTCCCAAAAGCTTATTTATTAGACAACACATCAAATTTCACTAGCAAATAAGACAACTTATTTTGGTTAAGCAAGGCTGTGCACAATATTCATAACGCCACTACAAATGCAATTTTAACATACCTGCTAATAAAGAGATCTTGAGGGAATCCAAAAGTCTGTGTAGCCCATTCTCACATATAAAATGCCATCTATCTTGGAATAGTATTACTTGTATTAAGATAGTCTTATGCTTGCCTGCCTTTCATACCAGATTAACCAAGCTTTGTCTCAGAATATTTCTAAGAGGTCCAAGAATTTCATATATGATCCTAGCCTAAATCAGGAGTAATATGGCTTTTCTCTTCAGACTGTTTTTATGGCTCTTCATATTTTACGTGTTTAATACATTGTGAATAGCATGAGGCAATTTCTGTGAAGAATGCTATCTTTTCACAGAACTCTTCACAGAACCAATTGCTCCTTAAAGAAGATGTTTTATGTTATCTTCAGGAGCTAGAATAGATATAAAATGTATATAGTAAAATGATGGAATGCAGTTTATTTTAAAATTTGTTAAAAAGTCACCAACTGTCACAAAGAAAAGCTAAATCAAACACGGTGATCTTCAATTTTATGTTGCCAGCCTTTAGAAAGGCACTTTTTAAGCTACTCCATTCAAGTATTTTGCCATGCCAGCCTCAGTCTGTATTGTTATGCAAAGTCCCTAATAGCACTTGGCTGACGTGACTGTGATGCTGCCCCAAATAAATGGTTGTTCATATGTATTACAGTTCCTAATCTGATTTTTCTTCCCCACATTAAAAGGAGTAGCCAGCCCTTTCTTGACAGCTCCAGATCTGGGCAGGGAAGATACCCAGTTTTCTTTGTGAAAGTGAACCTTCAGAATCATGGAGATTTGTCTTTTTCTGGACAAATCATAATCATTTACTTAGTCGAAAATTTTTGTTGAAATATTTTTTAAGAAACTGTTTTCTTAAGAAAAGAAAGAATTTTGTCCAAACTTCTGAACAGTGGTCATTTGTGGAACTAACAGGAGGACCTCTGCATTTTTAGGATCTTTATGCTACTAACAGGAGGATCTCCACATTTTTAGGGTGTTTTCTGCCACACAGGACCAGCTGTTGTTAAATTGTTCACCAACATGATTCCCAAGTGGATCCTAGAGAATTTTTTTTCAGAAAGATTTACCAAACATGTTCTAAGACTGAGACCTGTTCCTGGAAGTGAACAAGGCTGGAATAAATGAATCCCCAGTTTTCATGGGATGACCTTGTAGCCTGTCCTCATATTTCTACAAAACTTTAAAAGCGTATAAATGATGCAATAATGTATCAAAATGATCAGAGAAAATAACAGCTCAAAATATAGACCATTTTAAAGGAATGTTCAAAAAGAATGCATTTTCAAGTTTCCTTTTTTTTTTGGGTATTTTTGCAGTTCAGTTACAATAAATCTTTTATTGTTTTTAAGATACTTTAATTTGTATTCTGACCTCTTAAAAAAGTTTTTATGAGGTTGAGATAGCTTTATGTGATCTTTATTTCTTACTGATGCTGCAAAGGACACACCTCTGTGTTTATCTTTTACAATGTCCTGGTCTATAACTGAGCAAGCAAGGGGGGATCCAAGTCTGAACCACACAGCCCTGTCACTGCTCTGGACTGTGGGAGCTGGTCCAGGCAGTGTGGATGGAAAAGAACCACCAAGGTTCAGTGGTAGGTGTGGCACATTTTTTCAAATATTTTAGGTACCAGAGATATGTGTGTGTGTACATACACACATGGGACACACTAGAGACAATAAGATAGCAGCAGCCCAGAAGGTGGGTCTATGTTGTTCCATTTGTTCTGGAGACCTGGGCTGTTCCTCAAATCCATCACTGAGCGGAAGGCTGGCCTGGGCAGACAGAATCCCCCCTGGATGCAGCACATGGAGGGAGAGGTGCACCTCATTCCATGCACTGAGCCCGCTTCCCTCCAGTGCCCTCAGACAGAGCTCTGCAGGGTCTGTGGCTGATCCCCTCCAAAACCTTTCATCTCAGTCATGTTACTGCAAGAAAGCCCAAATAATCTTGAACACGATGGCAGTTAAAACTTAGCTCACAGTCTCATCTAAAGTATGGATCTGCAGTTGGCAAAGGAAACTTACGGCCTCTTATTGGTTTCTAAATGAGAAAATACATGGTATGCCAAAACATTCAGCAGGCTGAAATCAATTTGTACTTCTGCAGTGTAAGTGGAAAAAAGCCATCCTCAGATCACCACCCACATGGGCACTAGCGATCACACAAAGCCTGGGGCAGACAAATGCTGCAGTTGCATGGAAGCAGCAAGGAAGGGCCTCAGGACACTAGGTGCCAGGGAGAATGATGTTCAAGCTTAGATTTCAAGAAATCATCCACTCTACTTCAGGTGGATGACACTGTCCAGCCTGAAGAATTAAGAAATATGTCATTCACTGAGAAAAAAGGTAGTAGCATATAAAACTAATGAGAAAGAATACGAATAATTATATGACTGTGGACTATGCCATGCACTTGACATGGAACCACTGGGATAAGATCACTTAAAACTAGGCAACAGCTTGCTTTCATACCGCCAGGTGTTTTGCTGTAGCAGAAAGGAAAAGTAAAGGGCTGACAGGTTAGAAAGGAACTTAGCCCCTACGAATGCCCTGGCATAGGCAGTTTTGGTGCTGACCTTTGGGTTCTGCCTCCCAGACTACATCCCCTTCCAGCAGAGTGGTTTAACTGAAGGAGAGATGCTTTTTACTGCTTTACACTTCTGAAAAAAATGGAAGAACCAGAGTTGAGCGGACAACATTTTAGTTCATGCTTCAGGCTGTGCAGAAGTTTGTCCTGAAATGCCAATCAGCTGGGCTGGCTCTGGGTGCTGGCAGGGGGATTGGCAGAGGAACCTCTCTCCTGGCTCCAGTTTGAAATTGTTGAAATGCATTTTCATGCCATTTTGCGGGCAGGACTGCAGCAGGAGGAAAGGAGTCAGAACATGTGCCTGCAGATGTGCCACTGCAAAGCTCAGCAGCTCCTCAGCGTTAGCCTACCTCAAACCAGCCTTTTCAGCTAAGGCCCTGGACTTCCTATTAAAGAGTTAAAGTCCAAGCACTAAATTTCTTCTGCTGAAAATAAAGGGAAGTATCGGGTAGAGAGGCAGGCTATAAAACTGAGGTCAATAGACCTTAAAGTTCATTGGCAAGTTCTCTGAAAGTATTGCCAGAACTAAGGCTAGTCAGACAACAAGAAGTCATGAAGCTACATAAAACTGACCTCTAGCATGTTATTTGTACATTCACTGCATTAATTAAAAAGACAACCCTGCCTCTAGTAGGATGTACTGCTTGAAATTAAAACAGGAATATATATCATGGTATTTCACCTTGCAATCTGTTATGGTTCTAAAGTAATTAATTAGGCTTCTTACTGCAAAGATAAATATTTTCAATGATGTTTTAGATGGTCTGTTTATAAGTGAGCCCGAAAGACAGCTTGACTTTACTTTTTTTGCCAGTAGATACTAAATGTATAAACCAGCATCCTAGAGACTTGCCTAGAAGTGACTTTGCCTGTGCAGCTAAATGGAAAGTATTATTTGTTCAAACTGCTGCTTGCAGATGCTTTCTTTGTGGTTTCACAGCTTGGTCATAAGGCAAACATTTTTAATTTTTATTTTTTATTTTTACAGCTGTTTAATTGGGATGGTCCCTGCTCTGGTATTTATTTGTGATGTTTATTTACACAGAAGGCTTTGCAAAGGCCAGGTTTTGCTGGGAAGGGCCAGGTACAGTGTTTGTGCAGCTGGTCACCAGGTAACCCTCCCAAACACTGCTGGAGACCACTGGAATCAAGCAGTCTCCCCAGGACTGTTTTCATTGCAGCACAAGCTCCGATGTTTGCTCAATTTTGTTTGATGTCATGCAGACCCATAATTCTACTTTGAAAAGATAAAAACTGTGAAGCAGCAATTAACTTTCTTCAATAAGCACATTTTAAGCAGAAGAAAATTAACAGTTTTATTGTTGAATGTGGCTGGGGAAAACCATAATGGTTTATTAATAAAATTTCAATACATGGTTAAACCGATGTAGTCAAAAATTCCAAATTAGACCAAGATGCTTAGAAAAGAAAAATTTAAAAATCACATGATTCCCAAATAATGAATTTGAAACTTCACTTTTACATGATATTAGAGAATTTAGGCTTAAGTTACACCATGTTTTTGAATTTTTCTCTCTGGTTGAGGCAGTAAAGAACATGGGCCTGATTCCCAGCAGTAGGTTTGTCTCCTGTCCCCAGGATCAGGCATAGCATGTGTGTAATTAGCAGCCAGCCGTACATGAGAAGGGAGGAAAGCAAGGCCAGGGGGTGCTGGCAGAGCCGGAGGAGCCTTTCAGGAGGGCACTGTTTTAGTCTAAGTACCCCTGGCTGTTGATAAAGATCTCTAAAGCTGGCAGCTCTGCAAACCTGCACGGAGCACTAACACAAAGGTTCGAAATTTACACCAAACAGTTGCAAAGCATCCAGAAAAAGCCAAACAAACCAACAAACCAAAACAAAAGCCCCACAACCAATTACTGAACATGCTGAACAAAATTTAATCTGGTTGTGACTGTTCCCAGCGGGGTATTCGTGGTAATGGACTGTAGTAAAATTCTTAAGAGAAATTTCCTATACCTTCATAAGTAATAATATAAACATAAATAATCTATAATGTAAACATGAAATCCTTTCTTTTCTCCCTTCTCTGAGCCTTTTAGAAGACATTCTCCCCCAAAATTACTTGAGTGGGTTAGGTGTGTGCTGTTGAAGAAAAATTGTTGAGATTTTCAGATAGTCACAGGCTTTCAAAAGCTGTGAATTTAGAAGAACATTTCTCACCCTGGTCACTTCTAAGTAGGCTTGAAATTGGTTAAGCAACAGGTTTATTTGGAACCACTGGGAAACAAAATAAATGTAAATAATAAATAATATTTTCTTTTGTACCTTGTAACAGTGAAGAAGCACCAAGACTGTACAATGCACATTTTTCAGGCCTCTTATTTTTAATTTTGGCAATGTCCTGAATTTCATTGTGCTTAACAGGTTTACGTTTTATAGTGCATTTGTAGCATTTCTAATCATCCCTTTCTGAAACCTGAATTGTCATAATCCCACTGCAATTCTGCATCAAATGCAAGATAGGCAGTCTGCATACAGAAAACAGGCTTGGAACAGAACTTACCCTATTGAACATGTTTGTGGGCATGTGTGAGACAACAGAAGAGCAGGAAGGCCTTGTCCTTAAGCAATATGAGTCACAGCCCTCATCCTGAACAACCTAGATGGTGAATGTTATTTGGTTTAATTTCTATTTTCTTTTGCCTGCATCAGTCACTGTGAGCTTTTTTTCCTTTTTAACTTATAGTCACATTCTGTCTTTTCATCCAGATATAACTTCAAATAATGGATTCCACCAGGGATTTTTTCCTTTCTCCTTTTCAACATTGGGAAAGAAGTTAAACAAGGAAAAAAGGTTCTGAGCGAATCAATGAAGCTGAGGTTAGTGGGTTTTAAAAACAAACCCCCTATAGTTCTGATACTAGCGGGTAATGGTAATTTACCAATCTGTTTCCATCCCCATGGTAACTAATCTAAGTACTATGGTAACAAACCTAAACAAACATAAATATTATCTTTCCTCTGGTCTCAAAATTTTTACATTTAATGCTGTATGATAAATAGCTACACTAGCAGTTCCTCAACTATTGTTCACAGAGACATACTACAGCAACTAGACTCTCATTGTGCCTACCAGAATCTGCAAGCAGTTGCAGTGCTTAATAAATAACAGGTGATTATGCATCCAGAATTGGTTTTATTTAGCAATATAGGTGCAGGTAACAGTAAGTAAGCATATGTCAATGAAACAGAATTTTAAGTAAGACAGGGTTCATGAACGTACTAGCATGGCTTATCAGTTTGTTTGACAGTCTGCAAAACTAAAGCTATTTTCCATGTTCACAATGCCTGTCATAAATATATTATGTGATTAACTTATGGTTGTAAGGAGAATAGATGCCTTTATTCTAGTGGAAATTCATCTCAGAGTTCATGTAGGCACTTGGCTCTTTTCTTCTTGATCTGTTCCTCAATGATATATAAATTATTATGTACCCACAACTCAATTTTTGTTTGGTACCTTGATCACATCAAATCTTAACTTTCTAATACAAGTCTACCCTGCTGCTCTCTGCCGAGTGAGCTTTCCAGTATAGGCATCCTAAAGACTTTGCAAGCAGCTGCCTGGGGAAGCCCTGCCCGTGCGCTGCCCCCCCTGGGGCTGCTCACTGCCGGGCAGCTGGCCCACGCAGGGCCTCACCTGGGCGTGCTGCACTGCCCTTCACACACCTGCATCAGCACTGCAAACTCCTCACAGCTACAGACACAGCTCATCTCGCATGCCAGCTGTGCCCAGGACTGGTCACACAACTTGGATTTTAAGAGAGGAAGACAGCCCAAAATAGGGACTCTTTAGAAAAGCAGTCGAAATGCAATAGTTCTCTCACTTATCTTTCCCTCAGAATTCCAGAAAGGTTGACTGTGCTCAAGAAGACACAGATACACCCTATTTTATGAGGGAATAAAATGAAATAGTAAAATTGGTTTCCAGAGCTGGGAGGCTCTTGCCCTTTTGTCAAGTTCCAGTTTGCCATCACATGGGCCTGCTGAGCACCACAAAGCAAGCACAGACCAGACCTCAATGCTCAACCTTGTGGATAAGTGATGTCTTTCCATAAAAAAATCTGTTTTCCAAAGTAAGAGCTTGTCTTTAACTTGATTTCAGTGGTAGTCATCAATTCAACACTAAGTTTTCTGTCTCTGGCTTTCAGTATTGCATATGGAATTCCATCCAGAGTATGAAGAGCTCCATATTCATAGTGGAGTGTGGAATTTTTTTAAAACTCACGCAGAGACCTCGTAGGTCAGACAGATTTACGTTGCTTGAAGAAAATAGCTCCTAACCTGGCCAAAGGGATAGGTCAGAAAACACTAACTCAAGTTAAGTGCAGTCTCACATCTGCAATGTTTCCACTAGGATTGCTGAAACTACACAAAACACACCAGCCCTTCATCCTGGGCTTGTTTGGGTTGGAGATCTAATGCAGAATCTGTTCTCAGCTCTAGTCAGCTGCTCCTTGGCTTTGGGCATGACCACAGCTTTGCATTACCTCATTTTATCTGGAAAACACTTTGGGTTCTACACAAATACAGTTAGTCTTAAAATGACAGATTTCCTGCTTTAGATTTATATATTTTTCTGCAATGTCTTGTTCGCCAAATGTCAGCAGGGAAAACTGATCACCAGGAAAACTGATCTTGTTGCCTGTCTTTCTTGAGCCAGTTCATAGCTATTGGAGTTGCAATGGGAAATACATTTCCAGTGAGGCAAACTGTTATTTTTGCTTAACGTGAGCTGATAGTCAATGACTGATAGTCAGCGGTCGGTGGTGCTCACAGACACAAGAGGCAATGGGCGCAAATGAAACACATGAGCTTCTGTCTCATAAAAAACCCAAAATCACAACTTGAGTATAGAACAGGTTGTCTAGAGAGGTTGCAGAGTCTTCATCCCTGGAGATACTCAAAACCTGACTGGTCACAGTCCCTGCTGTGGCAACCTGCTGTGATTAGGTGACCCTGCTTGAACTGAGGGGGCTGGAGCAAAAACTGGATCTCAGAATGTCCCTGCCAACCTCAACCATCCTCTCTTGAGGTGGGATGTCTGTTTCTGGGCCAAATACTGTGCAAAGGTAAACCAGGAATGGAGTCATCAAACCTCAGTGAGGCTTGATCTGTTCAATTTTCTGTAGTCAAAAGTGATATAAGTCATACTCTAGTACTTCTCAATCCTATTCTTAATTTGTTGATAGAGAACTCAAAATCCACTGGGACTTCCAAGACAGATGCTTGCACTGAAGACCATATTAGTGTCTCAAGACAACTGTTTTCTTTCAAAAAGTTACTAAATTCCCTGACCTATAAGACAGGTATAGTCACCTAAAGACATCTGTTCTTTGCAGATGTTTTCAGACTTAGACCCAGAAGTATGTCTGGAATGTAAAAATTTCTCAACAGTGAATTGCATCTCAGAGGGATACAACTGGAGACTCTATTTGCTTTTCTTTGAAGCTGGAAGCTCTTACTTCAACAATACAACTCAGATTGGGAAACTTTCCCTTATTTGCCAGCTTTTGTTTTTATTACCATTTGTCTTTGCTGCTCTTTGTCAGCTAACACTCCAAGAAAGTTTCAACATCCAAACATAAGATTTTGCCTTTTCTCAAATCCAAGTTAATAGGTGCAAAGATAAAATCCTAGGCAGACCAACAGACAGCTGATGAACAATCTACATAAGGTCTTTCAATAATTTGTAACTCTTTTCCCCTTTAATTTGGAAATCTAAAAAAAAAAAAAAAAATTAAGTGTCCTAGCTAATGTCTCCAGATATTTGGTAGCAAAATGTATATGTTTGATTTGTCTCTAATGCAAGTAGTCCAGTTTTTCTGCATTCTGGGCTGTACATGCACAAGAGTGTGCTCTGATGAGCTCACAGACAGGAAGTGAGGTATTTGCTTACCAAAATGCTTTAAAATAAACCAGCAAATCTGACACACATGTGCAGAAGTTTGCTCTCCAAGCAAAATGTTCAGGCTCTTAAAATATAAAACTACTGTTACAAAGGCTTTTAAGTGTCACTATCTGCAGTTTGAAGAAAAGAAAAATGTCTTCCGTGCACTGAAAAGAACTAAAAGGACTTGATTTTTTTTTAATATATTATCAACAATCTATATTTTACACAACTCAGCCATGAGGAATTGATTATTAAATTCTAAACTGCAATTCAGTGCAGATTATTCGATGATTTTACTGTCACTAAGTTGCGACTAAAATTTTGAAACCAGAAACCTAATCTGAAAAGTTCCTGTCAACTGACGTTAGCAGACAGCACTAATTGCAACAGCTACTGCAAAATTTTACAAAACCCTGACCAAATTCACATTCTTTTGGGCAAGTAAGTAGCAGAAGCTCCAGTTCCACCCAGGCTGCAAGTGATGAATATAAAACAGCCACATAGCTCTAAAGCACTGCAGTGTGAAAACAGTACCAACAGTAACCCTGTCACTCCCAGACAATGTGTCATATTCTCTTAATAGCCTGGTGAAGCTATTAGAGCTAGTTCTGAGCAATGTACACCCCCCATTTTCTACCTTTCTACTGCCTTTTGCTCTGTATAGATCTATTAGCCATTAATATTTTTACCTAAACTCTGTGATATCTGAAAAATCAATAACCATCCTCAAAAACAATAATAAATGTTAAAGTGAGAAAAATTTAGCAGATTTTAGTTCATATGAAACCTGGATATTAAAGAATTAAGGCATTTTGAACAAAGAGAACCTGACAGTAAGTAAAGAAAAAATGTTAGAAATAGAAAATTTGACATGAATATTGTAGTGGTCTTATAGACTTACAGAGAAGTTAAGGCACTTCTCACAACCAGAATTCCTTGGACAGAAATTTACTGCAAGCAGGACTTTTTTATGACAGCATTTCAAGTATACTCTTTCTTGAAATTCCTAGCTCTGATATTTTTATTTTCAGTCTCCTAGTTACTAAAGTTCAACTTAAGGAGGGTAGCTTTTCCCATACACCATTATTGCCAATAGCTGTGGATTTCTATCCATTACCAGGAAATCTGAGCCCTGGAAGAACCAAACCTGGACCCTGGAAGAAGAGAGGAGGACCTGCACTCTGTAGAGTTTGTCTCCAGCCCCATGGCACTCTGGGTTCTGTTTTTTCATTCCTCTATTCTGGAGCCTCTCTTACTGCATAGCTCCTTTCTGTTGCTAGAGCAGGAATGAACAACACTGAAAAGGAACACTCATCCATTATTTATCTGTTCACCCGTCCCTGTTGGCACTGATATGATATGATACCATGAGGTTTTGGTGAGGGTCCACCGACACAAAGATGCACCACATTGCTTTGAATGGTGGTTTGTATTTTGTGTACAAATATTACCAGAAGCACCTTTCTCTTTGTGCCCACCACACCACTGAAAACCAAAAGGACTGTACTCTCTCTTAAGGACTGGATACATAAAAAGAACCACGTTAGTTGCACTGAAGTGTTTCTGCTGACAAGGTGCAAGGAATTACAGTCTGACCCCTCAGAGAAACGCTTTTCCACAGCAAATACACAAACTGTTTACAATGGCAGTGATAAAGCATTTCATGCTTCTCTCCTGTCTTCCTGCTTGGACTACAAGCCAAAAAAAAAAAAAGGCTGAGGCTCCTGGATATTTCAGTAGTCTGGAAAAAAATGACCATAGGAGGCAGAGATCCACTTTATTAAACTGAGTCAAAGGCTATGTTGGATACTTTTGTCCTTGTCAAGCTTGGACTTCTTAATAGCTTGTACATTTGAATTTTTCCAGTAAGTGTTTATTTCTGGTGATTACTGCAGTGACCCTACTTGGTGCTGCTGGAGAGGGGCAGAAACTATCAGCTACCTGACCACTAATTCCTTGCAGGAGGCACAGGGTGAGAGCAAGTTCTGCCTCAGAGATCTAGGCAGACAGGTGTGGGAATGAGAAGGCTGAAGCACAGAGAAGACACCCATGTGCCTATGGTGAACCAAACACAGAGCCTTGCAAAGAGTATATTAGAAAATGGACATTGCCCTGGTAGCAGCTCTCCCTACTGCTTAGCCAGCAGGCACAGACCTACACTGACACGTTCAATACTTGAATGAAGGCAGAGTAGTTTTCATAATTATGAGGCAAACTCTCCCAACTGAGCTAGCTGCTTCCTCTCATCCTGGCACAGTACCCCAGCTTATCACATCCATAAATACAAAAAAAATGGGACAGTAGTTGTAGCTGAACATATTCATATATATTGGTATATTGGAAACTTTCAGCTTTGCTTCTGTTTTTTTTCTATTTCACATTGCTACAACAACCCACATCCCTGCTGGGCTTTGATTGCAGCTTTAGCTAATTATATTAGTTGAGACATTTTGTCATACAGTGAATCAGATCCTCAGATCTTCAACAGATCTAAATGAATGCAGCTGCACTGATATTAGTGGAGATTTTCCTGTTCATACAAATTATTAATTATCTCCCCCAAAATGCCATACACTAAAACACAGTTTTTAAAGCAAAGGGATATACCTTTAGTAGCTCTTTCCCATTTATTTCCTAGAACACTTTGAGAACTTTATTTGCACTCTAGAAAGCACCAAAATAGCATGCTGGCTAACAAAGAGAAATGAACTATGCCTTTGGTATATTCTCCAGATGTATTTTCCCACAGAAATAAAACTTTAAGATTTTTACAGCATCCAAATCTATTACATATATCCAAGAAGTCAACAAGCATGGAAGTCTACTAGATGACTATTTTTATATAGAGTATAGGAGAAACTAGAATAGGGAAGACTGCCTCACAGTTTTCCTCCTGACATGGATTGTCACATAGGAACAACCATAAAAATATTATTTATCTTATACCCGCTCTATTTGGTCTGAAAATGGTTGTAGTTTCTGGCATGTCAAAAGCTTTACAAAGCTAATGAATAAATCCACCTAGAAGCACACTAGCTTTGAAAGGCTCCAGTGTTCTGCAGCTATTGGCATTTAGGGCACTGGATTTGCTTTTTCAAATGGTGTGGCATGAGATAAAAGCAGATGACTTTCCTCCATCAGCTACAGATTTTCTCAGTCTTTTTGCACAGATGACTGTACACATTTTTCAGCTATCAGCACCTAAACATTCAAATTCTTCCTGGCAACTTGAACTCTGCTTAAATTTCAGCTGTCATCCTGCCTTGTCCCTGATACCTAGAGATACATCTTCACAGACCCACTCATTTTCCATAGCCTTAAACCTTCTGGGGAAAAAAAAACCCAAAAAACAAAAAACAAAAAAAACCCCAAAACCAACCAAACAAAAAAGGCAGTCTAACAGAGGTTTATTTCTGCTTTGGCATCCAGCTTAAACTTCATAGATCAGATATTTAATGACTTGCTTTGCACAGCATTGCTGGCAGCAGCTGTGCTGCCGCCGCCTCTGCGTTTGCGCAGAGGTTCCGGGCTGCTTTGTAGCGGGCCAAGTTGCAGGCGGTGGCACACGGATCTCGCGGAGGGAGCGCCGCTGCCGCCCCGCACGCAGCCCGAGCCGGGCCCGCCCTTGGCATCAGCTCGGGCTCGGCGTGTGTGTTCCCCCGCTGGGAACACAGAGACAGCTTGCAGAGATGCTGCGGCTTTTCCAGCCGTGGAGCCGGCACGACATTTGCTGCTGCTCCTGCAGGCAGCCCCCGCTTCCCCGCTGTCCCCGGAGCGCAGCCCCCCGCGCTCCTCACTCCACCTGGAGAGCCCCGGAGCAGGAGCCGGCCCTCGCTACGGGGGGCGTGGGAGGAGAGGGGCCGCACCTGCTGCAGCAGCCACTGCCTCATTAGCGCAAAATATCCCCAAATGTTTGCGAATGAAGCCTTCTGCCGATGCTGGCTCTGGCACTTGCGAGATGCAAAGTAAAAAATCGCTCATTGTTCAGGTGTCTAGTGCATTTTCCCCCCTTTCCTTTCATTTTTGTCAATCCTGGTGCTCAAAGTGCTTCTCAGGCATAACAAATAAATTAATGATAATCCATAATAACAATCTATGCGTTTTCTATTTCTCAAGGGAAACCATTAAAACCAATTCTTCCTGCCATATATAAGCTGAGAAAATGTTTTCCTCTATTCTTTCCTCTGACATTTTACACTCTTAACCCCCAGTGAGAAAGTCTGTATTTATGAGACCACTATTTTTTTAATGGCGATTTTGCTGACTTTTCCATCATAAATGCAGATGATTTTTAAACAGCGCAGTGCTCAATTGCTTGATTGTGAAACTCTGATGTTAACAGGATTATTCATGCAAGCACTCTCCATATTACGCAACAATTGCGTAATCACTGCCTGAATATTGCCTTAGGTTCCAGCTCCAGATTCTCCAAAATCTCATCCTCCCACCCTGTTACAAGTTTTTATGCTGCACGCAGCTATGACAAAAACTCCCTCCAATAAGTACTGAAGATAAAGCACTTAAATTTGGATTCTTCAGCTTTCTAATGCACATCTTAGTTCTACAGCTCTAGAGAAAGCTTGATGGGATTTGGGAGATTGTTTTCATTTGATTCTGTGTCTGATTTTTTTTTTTTTTGTCCATTGTTGTTTGCTGAAAGGAACAGAAACGGCAAAGAGAAGACAGTTTTCCCCAGTTTCTTCCTACAAGTGAAACAGTTTTGTTTTATAGCAAACACAAATGGAAGTGCAGCTGTTCAAAATGGATTTCTAGACTTTGCCATTCTGAAATGGAAAGAGGAAAGTGAGGTGATCATTGCTGCTTTTTCTCAGCTTCTCACATTCAGACTTCCTCTGTAGCCACTGCCCTAATAATTTTACTACTCTTCTAATAATTACATTGTTTCTATGTGGTCAAAAGGTGGATAAAAACACTCAGAGTTTAGAAGGCGCATTGTCCTGTAGGGACCAGGGCTCATCATCCATACTAGAAACAGTAGTAAAATTAGAGACCATCTGGCCTATTTACCTGCTGATGGAGAAGCCACAGGCCCCAGGCCAGCTGGAGCTGTGTTTGCCAACATTTTGGAAGTCCCCAAATCTGAAATTAATGACCAGATGTTAGTGGAAGCTCAGCATCACCACCTCCACTTCAAACATCCTCCTCCTTTCAGTCACAGTTTCGGTTGCCTTTGGGTGCAGAGAGCATGGAAAAGCTGGCCTTAGATTCTCTGAGCCCTGCTGGGAGGCTTAGAGTAAGCTGATTTTGCACAGTAGTAGGGAAGGGATGGAGTGTGCCAATGTGTCCTGGGTTTGGCTGGGATAGAGTTAAATTTCTTCCTAGTAGCTGGTACAGTGCTGTGTTTTGGATTCAGCAGGAGAATGTTGATAACATACCATTTTTTTTTTTTTAGTTGGCACTACCTGGTTCTGACCCTCAGTCAAGGACTTCTCAGTTTCCCCTGCTTTGCCAGTGAGGAGGTACTGAAGAAACTGGGAGGGATCAGAGCCAGGACCGTGGAGCTGAACTGGCCAAAGGGATATTCTGTACTACAGAGCATCATGCCCAGTATATAAACTGGGACAGTTGTTTGAGAGATGCCAGTCATTGCTCAGGGATGGGTTGAGCACTGCTCAGTGTGTCACCAGCAATTTCATTGTGCATTTCCTGTCTTTCTTGGGTTTTATTTATTTTTCTTTTTGTGCCCTCCATTTCCATTATGGTTATTTTATTTCAATCATTAAATTGTTCCTCGCTCAACCCATGGGTTTTATGTTTTTTCCTATTCTCTTCCCCATCCCCTGGTGCCTGAGCAAGTGGCTG
Organism: Picathartes gymnocephalus; assembly: GCA_013390045.1. Classification (NCBI taxonomy): domain Eukaryota; kingdom Metazoa; phylum Chordata; class Aves; order Passeriformes; family Picathartidae; genus Picathartes; species Picathartes gymnocephalus. The sequence goes on from WEKY01058267.1 coordinate 597,677, forward strand.
TGTGGTCCTTAGCTGCCAGCTGGGGTTAAACCACACCACCATGAAACAATGTCTGTGACAGTAAATCTATTCTGAAACTCATAAATATGCTTGCTACTTTGAGAGCTGCATGTATGAAAAGCTGATCAAAATTCAAATGCTGTATATTCCCAGGCTCTATCTGTACTAACATATTTTCAGTTTTTCTGTACAGTATCATTAGCAAGTGCCCTGAGTCTAGGCTCTCTGGTTTCTTTATTCTTCTATGTCTGGCTTTTTTTTCCCCCCCTTCTGTCATTATATCACAGAGCTTGGAAAATACAGAGCACTGCCGTGTGTGCAGTCAGTATGTGCTGGTTCAGTGACACAGATTCCTTCAAAAGACAATATTATCAAATTTATTACAGCACTTTGTGAATGCACTTGGCATGCAGCACAAGCTGTTGAGATATGGAACTTGAAAGATCCTGGAGCCAAACGCCTCAAATCTGCTGGTCTTTGGGGAACAGGATGGCAATTGTTGCCTGATATATTGGGAAGCTGCAACTACCACACGATTATGGGCAATCTCCATGGCACAGGAAGAACTGGAAGCAGCATGCCATTGCCTTCCCCCAGCAAGCCTCTTCTGCCACCTGACATCCAAGTAAAGGCTGGGGAAAACTGGACTATTAATAGGTACTGCAGAAAGTAACAGACAATACAGATTGGAACTACAGAAGTTTTTTATATTATTTTCTGAACACACTAGAGTTCAAATATCCAGTAATGTTAATTTTACATCTTTGCAGAATTTTTTTTCCCCTTCTATTCGTATTAAAGTCAGGATAAGAGACATCCACATCTCTGCTAGTCCACAGAAGCACTTATTTCATCCTAAGTAAGCCCGAAGATTGTTCAGGCATAGTTTCCTCTGATCAATCTATTCTGGCTGTTCCCAAGCATCATCTTGTCCTAGATGGAATTGAAGATGGAAAATACAAAATGGTATTCTGGTGACTGATTACAGCCCACACAGATTGCTGAAGGCTACATATAATTATTACAATGGCAAAAGTAAAAGAGACAAAGGCAAGACATGAAATCACAAGTATAACAATACAAGTGCCCATTAGCTTCCCCCAGCACTCCAGTTCCAGGAAGCTGTCTGTGTGCATGCCTATTTTTTGTATGTAGGATAATTCAGATGATCCTACATTTTCTATAGCAACCACTGTTTTTAGAGTAACACATTCCCAATCTCAGAAATTCCAACCTAATATAAACCAGACGATATCGGCAAAAGCCAACAGAAACCCCTCCCTCTCTCCAGTTCAATTGCTACCAAATGTGCATGGTTTATCTGAAGGGACGTGGGGCACCTCTGCATCTCCCCATCTGGGTAGTGCTTGTGAGAAAAATTTGAAATGCTGGCAGCTACATCATTTTAATAGGCAAAACACATTAGAAACTGCAAAGCAGCTTGTCTATGTTTAAACCTTGCCTTCACTCCTTTCTTGATGCTTACAGCTTCCTTTGCTCAGGCACACTCCCTGTTAGATTAAGCGTGAGAAATTTCAGAAGCTGGCCAGTAACTCAACAAATTGGAAAGAATTCTTTGCATCAAGTCTATTACCCTCTTTTCTCCATAACCAACCTGAGGCATTCTTAAAAATATTAAAGCTGGTATTTGTGCTTACCTAAGGACTGATCTAAATTTCTTGGGAATCAGTGGCAAGGATTCCATCAACTGACGTTGGACTAAACCCCTACTGCTCAAGAGGTGGCTTCTGTGCATCACAGGATTTAGACACACCCCAACAGTGTATGTTAAAGGAATGTGTGCAAAACCTTCCACTGCCTAAAACAGAAAGGTCTCATGTGGAAGGCAAGTCTATATTAGGGTAGATGAATGACTTTCCCCATCTTCTCATCCCCTATTTCAGAAAAAAAAAAATCCCCATAAAGAAATAAGGGGTTTGTTCCCTGTATGTTAAGAAGCTCTTAAAAGTATTTTCCTCTCATACTGGTTCTGTGTCTCCTGGAAATACTCCTCTCTATACTTGGTCAAAGGAGACTTTGTTGTAAAGAGGCTTCAGCTCTGGGGAAAAAAAAATAACATGTTGAGCTGGAAAAGTGAAGGAAGACAGCAAAAATTATGCAGGGAAAAAAAAAAAATCATGATTATAGCTATAAGGGAAACTAGTCAAAAAGTAGTTTCCAATTCCCAGGAACTATGCCTGCTCTAGAGTTCAGGTTTGGACAAATTTGAGTTGACAGCAAGACATTGTCAAACTTACATTTTTTCCATAGAAAATAAGTTCTCAGGACCCTGCAGCTGCACTGACTCATTTTCTGTAAGCCTTACGATTCTGAAAACTGATGGATTCTGGACAGACCTGCTGGGAGCTCAGCCCTGAAGTCACAGGCGTGGGACAACTATTCCCATGTTTTCACCCAGCTCTCGAGCCGTGCCTCACAGCAGGAAGGGGCAGAGGGGCAGGGCCAGGGCTGCAGCTGGATGTGCCACCAGATGCTGCTGCTGCAGGGCCACCCTGCTGGGGCTGCTGTGGGGGCTTCCTCCTCCGGACACGGCTTGCAGTTCCTGCTGCAACAGCCTCACACAAATGGTACAGGACGGTGCCCAGCTTTGAGGTGACTTGTCTAGGCCCCAAAGACTTCACTTTTGGGGCAAATCTCAGCAGAGCCAGTTTTCCCAAGGTAAGAATCAAGTCCTTTCAAGGCTGCTGGTCCTGGATAATCTGGATAGGATGCCTCAGCATTTGTGGTCCTTACTTTGGAAAGGTTTCATTAAGTTTCAAAAACAACCAGGAAACTTTTGTGAACATCAGAAGTGTTTTAGTTTCCACCAACTGTCCTTTGGCATTTGTACATAGAAGAAAATTCCTTTGCCTGAAAGACCTTTAGCTTTAGTTCTTACCTCGCTTCATGGGCTGGGTATTAACAAGCTAAAGCTTTACCTATCGTTCTTGTCAGCTGATGGATCACAAACAAAAACTACATGCAACTAATTTAAGATCTATTCCATCAGTTCTAGTACAATTGTTTGGTCTTTTACGTATGTATTGTACTGCATTTATATTAAATTTCTTTCATTTCATTAAATGAATTCACGAGACACCTACTGCTCCCAAGATTTAATTAAGACCTGATCAGATAAGCAGGTTGTACCTTCCACACAAATATAACTACAGACAGCAACCTAATTTATGAATATAAATGCCTCTTTCAACCAAAATATGTTCTATCTAACAGGTCTCTGAAAGCTGGTTAATAAATATGCCACTAGATCCTATCTCCACTTTACACATACACATTTGTGACAGTACTCTTGTGTGTTAGTAGCAAAGCCATAAAAGCAAAGCATCTGAAAGTTTATACATATATGAGATGCTTTACCAGGAACAGATGGTGAAATGGAGTTAGAAGGAAAGATTTCAGTAATAAGGAAATACTTAAAGGAAAAAAAAGTAATGTGAAATGTTTAATTATTTTTTCTAAAAAAATATTTGGTCCTGTGCAAAATGTGGTATGTATTGTAACTAGTAATGTCAAAGTGCAGAAATCCATTGTTTCTCAAAATTTCATCTCTGATGCTTATTCCTTTTTTTTAATTGACACCAAGAGTCATCATGAATTGTCCAAAGGGTGAAACTTTAACTTCTGTCTCATTGTGATATTTCATTCCTAGAATAAATCCAAGCACAAAACTTATATAGGCTATAAAGTCTTTAATGAAGCTGTTGTAGTGTCATCATGCTTTCTTCATAGACAAAACAGAGATATTCTCTAACTAAACAAAGATGAAAACATGGATGAAAGTTACCAGAACCCTTCAAAGCAGCACTGGTTTACTGAAGTGACCAGGACACCCCGCCACTGCAGAACTATTTCCGTAGTACACTGCAAACAACTGTCAATTATCCTGATAGATACTGTGTGGCTAGAAGCTCTCCTTGTCACAAAAAGCCTGAGCTTATCTCAAGATTCTCTGTTTATTTTTAAAATAAATTGCTTTCGTTCTTTAGAAAGTTAAAATACCTCAAAAGTAAACCACACCTATTCCTCTCAATTTATTTTCAATTAACTTCTGTTCATTACTGGGGTTTTTTTTCAGAATTGCATAAACCACAACCCATAATATGGTCACAGCTACTTCTCAGTCTCTGCAACAGAGTGGAGAGCACAGAGTGAAAACATGAAATACCCCAGCGCTGAGACTGACAGCACACCCCACCTACAGGTAGTTTCAAAACTGCTTTAACAGCGCTGATGGAAGGATCTGCCTGCTTCCTAACAGTATACAGCTGAGACATAGCTTACAGCACTGAGTATCTCAGAAGATTCAATCTGTTCTTTTTTTTTGTATAAAGAACCTAGAGAATCTAATCCATTGTCCTTCCACTGCAAAAATAAATTTAATTGGTAGCTCTTCTGTCATACCTAAACCCTCACAGTTTTACACTTCAATTTGTAATTTTGACTAGATATTTTAGTATTCCCTTGTTGTCACAGGTTTGAAACCTCTAGGACAGATACAGTAGTTCCAGGTCTGCCTGTCTTTAACTATCAAACTAGCTAAACCATCAGCTAGTGGTGCAGCTTGGTGGTCTGACAGATTTCCAGTGTACACAACAGGTACACACAAAAACAGATTTAAATTCAGCTTTGTAATATAGGCTATCATGCACTTATCAGTTTCTATCTGAGTAAGAAACAAAAAGTCATAGAAAAGCCTGATGTGGTTTGGTTTGAGAATGTATATCTATATCCAGAATGCATACCTATATCCAATATGCAATTAGCCCTGGTGCCTGAAAGTTGTGGCTTATTCTGTGTACTGTCTTAGAAAATGGCCAGTCTGGACAAGAGACTCTGCCCATTTCTTTAAGTAAATGACTAGGAAAACAGGGGATTGACCTCAAAGCAACAGAGGCATAATATACAGTCATCTACAGAAAGTTAGTGAACCTGGTAAATGTTTGGTCACTAAGAGGATGGACATTAAAAATTGAACCATATGGACAAAATGAAATAAAAAAGCTTTTACTTTTAATGGAATACCCTTTTGCCAATTATATAAGCAAGGTCAGCGTGTAATGGGATAAAACCCTAGATACACAGGAAAGAATAAAATTTTTTACCATCAGGATAACAGTTACGTACTACAATTTAGCAAAATTGAATGAATGCTTAAAATCTAATTCGAGCCTTCTTCGGGTGTAGCCATTATTGACTTCATCCCACAGCATTTGGCTTGTGAAGGCTTTCTTCCTTAATACACACCTGGTTTTGCTGTGTGAGATTGCAGTGACACACTACAGATGCTACTACAGCATTAGCCATGGATTATGGAACTACACTGGGATCCATGTTTTCTCTGTTGCAGATTACTCAGGAAATAATTTTTTCTCTTGCATATGCCAGGTGTTTGCTGCTATTCATGCAATGATAGATATTCAGCTCAATTACCTGATTCAGTGGTAAAACTTAGTCTTCTTCCAAAACAAAAACAAACAAACAAAAAAATCCAACCCAAAAACAACACCAAAAAAGCCCCCCCAAAAAACCCAAGAAAGAAGAATAAGAAAAACAAAACAAAAAAGGAACACACTCCTGGATATCCTCCAGAAAATACATTATGCTCTTTTCTGTTCATGAAGGTCTTATTCTGCTCCAACACCATTACAATTCATTGCACTGTTTAGCACCTCTAAAAGAAGTGTCTAGACCTTTCTGTTTATATAATCACAGGAAAGATCCATATTTTTTTTCAGTATATAAAGTTAGAATGATTGGTTAGAGGTTGAAATGTTTTATATCCTCTATCACTTAAATTTTCTTGACCCGAAACATAAAAACCCCCATTTCATCTAGATCACTTCAAAGAGTGAAAGAGGAACCTCATCACGTTTACAAAGTTTAACCTCCTTGCTTTAAAATATGGAATACTTTCTTGGGATTTGTTACAAGTACTACGCACAAAGGCGTGTTAATTATCTGATCTAAGTTTACATTTGCTTTATCTTCCTTTTGTGCAGACTGCAGCATATTAATTTCATGTTGCCTTCTTAAAAATGGTTATTAGAGCAGCAATTGGCATTCAAACCAGCTCAAGGCAACTTTACACTGGACACGTGCCTCAATAGCACAGCACTGTCTACTACACTGAATGAAAGAAAGATGAGCCCAATGACAAAGAAGAAAGAAATCAACTCATCCAATGATGAAGATTTCTTCTAATGCAATTCCTAATATGTGTCTGCAGTAATTTTCCAAGGAGAAAATTTTCTACTGAGCACAAATATTGTTGATTTTCAGTAAGATCTTTGTGTATGGCTCCCTGGGGTGTTTTGGAAATTATTCATTTCAGTGTCAGTAAAAACCCTTGTACCTTTTCTGTTAGGCTAAATAGCAAACTATGAGTCTGTTTAAAGAGGCAATGGGCTTAAGAGAAACTTAAAGTGATCATATTTGTACTCCCAGTGTCCAGACATTACAGTACCAAGTGCAGAAGGCAAGTGGCCTTGTCAGCAGTTTTTCAAGTATTAGTCTACCTCTGAGAAAAATTATTGCATTGCAGGACACTAGAGACAGCTGTGAATGTTTTCCCTCATATGAGGTAAGGACAACTGAGGAAAATGGATGAGATTTTTCTTGATTTCTGTCAAATTCCATACACAGAGAAAACATTTCATTTCTGAACAGGGTATGAACCAACCTGTCTAAAATAAACAAGTCTAGCTTAAAAAAAAAATCAGGTATGAGATGGCAAGGACTGCTGCCAGCATCTATAAGAAATGATTCCATAGAGTGGGGTAAGGTACATCTGAAATGACAGGACAAGATAAATATAGCTGGGTGTTACCAACTTCCACTGACTCACAGAATATAAAATCTAAGAGTAATGTTTTCTTCTGCTGCAGTTGGTTTAAAACAAGGCCTTCTGTGATCAAATATTTAGAGGAAAAGGCTGGGAAAAACATATAATTCTAGTGAAAAAGTCACTTGTTTTTCAACCTTGGTGATCTCAATTAAAATTCCTGCCTTATGAATGAGTTAATTGTTTTAACTTTCATGACCAAAAAAACCAAACCTCTACCTTAAGATCTCTAAGGCAAGGAACCCTTATTTCAGGGTTAATGGAAAATATACACAAAAATAATACCCTCACACATTAGGAGGGGAGCAGATTCCTTCTAGGAATACTTGGTGTGCTGTTGCATGTAGGTGCTCCCACATGAAACCAGTGTTTTTGTTGTAGCTGGACTTCCTGTTCTGACAATGCCAGACATTTTGCACATTTTCAACAGACATGCACATCCAAATGTCAACAGTCGTGACCTGGAACTTTGCAGCTCAAAAGCCACCCTTAAGCACAAAATCTCCGTTTGGTGTAGTGAACCACTGTGGATAAAAGCTTGCTGATTGTTCAGTGGAAGTCACGTTCTGTTTGCCTGTGCTGCTACAACAACATGTAAAGAGCTTGTGAAAAGGAAAAAGCCGGATAATTAGTTATAGTAGCAGTATGGTCTTGTCTATTCTACAGACCTTACCAGAAATCTCTGTGAAAATGAAGTTACAGCTCACAAGGAATTGCTAGGTGGAATGGAATTTCCATAGCTCTTGGAATTCCAGCTTTAGGCAGGCAACTCAGAAAACTGAAAAGGTGACTAAATGGAGGTAAGTACCTACATGGATAAAAATCTCTGAGGCAGCAAACAAAAGCACAATAAAACCCACTTCAAAACATCCTGGAGGCAGAGTCCCATCTGTGGTGAAGCAGCACGTGTTTCCTGTAAAGGCAGCGAGACCAAAAGGTGCTGAAAGAGATTCCAGAACGGATAAGGTATTGCAAGGGACCAATCTCCCTGCTAAAGCAGGCCCATCCTCAGACACATGGCACAGGATTGTGTCCAGATGATTCTGGAAGATCTCCAGTGAGGGGGAGTCCATGACGTCTCTGGGCAACCTGTTCTAGTGCCTGGTCACCCACAGAGTAAAGGTGTTCTTCCTCATCTTCAGATGAAACTTCCTGTGCATCAGTTTCTGCCTGTGACATGAGAATCTTCTAACAAACAGCAGCACACCAGCCCCGGACTAACAACAATTAAATGGAAAGGGATGCTACAATTTAAGACTCTTTTCCAAATAGCAATTTAAGAAATAGCTCAATCCCTATTTATTCCAAACTTGAGGATGATTTGCTTTGTACAAGAGTTGTTTTGAAGTCTGGGGAGAGTGTGAACAAGTTGTTTGAAACAGCACAATGATCAGAGGGGACAGCTCACATCTGGGGAAGGAATTACAAGGATCTGCAGAGAAATTGTTCCATGAGCAGTGGAGCTAACTACATCTGGTTTCCACTGGACTAGTGTCTTCTAGTTGATTAACTTTTAACTGAATGTGTGAGGTCACCCTAACTAAATATCCAGTAGGTATTAGATGGAAAAAAATATCTTTTTCTGGTGCTCCTTGTTTGAAAACTGGTAATTCACACAGGAAAGAAACTTTAATTGAGGAGAGGATTCTCTAAGGTCTGAAACAGCAAGGACTCCAAAAGCTGCCTTTTTCCAAGCAGCTAAGCATTCATGATGTACTATTCTGTGTAGGTTTTTTTCTTTAATAAGAATTTCAGCGATTCTTACTTTCCACCTTTTCCAGTGGACATATTAAAAAGATATTTGTTTTCCAGGAGAGGTATTTTATTACTTATTAGGAATTTAATGTAATTAAGAACTTTATTCACAAATATGTCTGATTCAAAATGGAAGACAGGTAAAGATGTTTTCATAACTCTTATTTCCTTAGAAAATGAGGATTCAAATAAATCAGATATGCAGAGAGACGGCAACAACCTGGGGGACTGGGTAAACTTGGAATTCATAGTGATTTCCCTGTTGATCAGTTAATCTTATTTCAATATTCCTCACGGTGGATGAAAAAATGTCCTGGGAAAACCCAAGTACTTCTGTGATTACCAGGCTTTCATCCACTCCTGAAGGAGCCTGTGATCCATGCAAACAAAGAAAGGAGGGAATATTATTGATATTTTACAAACAGGCAAACCTGACGCTGTTGCCATTTATGATATTGATTTCTCTGCATATTCAGGGACACGTAGCTGAATCTCAGAGTTTAGATTTCCACACTGCCATGCTAAAGGCCTTGAGCACAGACCTGCTTATGCTCCTGGACATACTCAGGGATACATGAACTCTTCCATGAGAGTAATCTCAGTGGGAAAAGGGAGAGGCCTGTGCAGTGGAATGTGGTATCTGGCAGGCTGCCAGCAAACCCAGCACTGGGGATTCTGGATGTAATTTAAAAATAGGAATTTAGGCTGCCTCATTAGGTTCCAGATTTTTCTCATTGTGGAGTGCAACAAGATAGAGAGACTAAGCAAAGACTTCACTACAAACAAATCAGGAATACTGGATGACAGATAAAGGCACAGACACCCTTTGCGTGCTTGAAGCAGTGCTCCACTACCTTGATAATGACAATGAAAAACTATTGTAAGGAAAAACTTGCTATATTCACATTTTAATTTACAGAACTGTCAACAAAATAAACTAAAGGTTTTACTATGGGCATATTCAGAACAGTAGTAATGTGTTGTTTCTTTTTTGAAATATGTGGCAACTACTGGGATCTATTTCAGAGAATGACTCTGCTTTGTGATACTGTGAGAGCATGCTTCTAACTGCTGTCACTCTCTTCAAGAAAAAAACCCTTCTTAGCACCTATTCCTGGCCACCTAGCATTTCCATTATACTAGGGTTTGGATCTTTTTTTTGTCCAACATACAAGTGATTTTGTTTCTTTTAAAATCAGTACAAGTGATAAATCTACTATGAAACTACAAAACCTATTGAAAGGCATGCATTTATTTAACAGGGAACAAATTAGACCCTACTTGGCTACCAGGCAAAATGTTCTTTACTATTTACACTAGAGAATACAAATTAAAAAGAGCTAACCAGTAGAAAAAAAAAATGAAAAGTTTCCTGTCCTGCCTTTAATACACCCAGAGAATGTGTAAACAGAAAAGAAAAAGGAAGGTGTTACCTCATTCAGAATGGAAAAAAAAGCAGAATTAACTCAGGGTGTCTCCACTAATTATCTGCTCCAAAAGGAGTGCGAATTATGTAGCCATAGGAACTTTCCAAGGTATGAGCTCTAGAAAAAGGAGTAGCTCATTAGCCAGTCCCGTAAGTTGGAACCAACAATAAGCTGGAACCAGCAAGCTCTAAATTTAAGGTTAATGACTAATTTTGTTGCATCTCTCTTTTTATCACTTAATTGCATTAACATTAACCTGTTTGTAAGTAAACATGTCCTAAAAATCTGTTGTGGCCTCAATGGCTCCTAAATGCTCTACCCCAGCACAGAACACGCAGTGACAGCAGGCAACTGGAGACTGAGTAGCTCCACCCTTCCAATGCTGTGCAACCTGCCTTAAGGCACAGGGAAGAGGAAAAAGTAATTCTTTTGTAAGGAACTTGGTAATTCTCCTCAAAGAATACCTCACAAAACAGACAACTTTTGGGACATTAGAGACAGTACTGGGTGTCTGCTTGGAACTAGTCCCTGGGTGATGGTGAGGAAACCTTTCACTAATCACAAGTACCATCCAACTGCATGGGAACACTGCAGTCCCTCACCTTCTCTCATGGGGGGATAAGCTACTTTCCAGGGCAAAAGAGCAAAAGCAGTCCTTTGTTTCCTAGTGCTGCTGTTGTGATTAGAAGCAGGAAACATATTATTACAAAGTAATACCAATTATATGGAGCAATTGCACAGATTCAAGAGCAAGAGCTCTAACTTGCATAGGGAACAAGGAACACTTACTGCAGCCCTGATCAGTGTGTAATTGCTATTCAATTTTTCCTCATTGAGAAACAGCTTCCTTAGTTCCTGTTATAGGACGAATGAGCCAATCTTTTAAAAAAAATTATGATTTCTATGAAGAGATAGCACATTCAAATACTACCTCCTGGTCCTTAAATCCATTACTTTGTAATGGGGAAGAGGAGTGAAATCAGACAGTTGATGCTGTAAGGACCACCAGTGGAGACTGCAGACCAAAAATGAAGAAAATCCTTTGTCTGCTTTTTCCATTTCTGAAGCTGCATTGGCCATCTTCCATCACATTAGTAACAGCAAGAGGTGATGTCATTTTGCACTGCCTCCGCCTCTCTGTCCTAGTCTTCAGGGAGGATGCTCTGCCTCAGGGAATTCAGATCAGTTTCAGAAACTGCCACCCCCAAGAACTAAACCCCACAGCTTTCTGTTTTTATCTCTTTTGTCTGGAAGAGGAGAAAGATTCAGATTCCCTCAGTATTTAAAGATTTTTTTCCACGCAGTCTGTCAAAACTTCTTTAAGGATTCCCTCTTCTCTGACACAAATAACTTCCACGGGTCCAGAAGGATGTTGATGCACATTCTCTCTGTTCCACACAATCCTTACAAAAACTACTGCTTTTCAGTGGAAAGAAAAATGTAGTAGGTATCTTTTACTCAAATAGACAGGGAAATCCCAGAGCCTGTCTTTAACAAGATACTTTAGACAAAGCTGATCATGCTTTCTTGAATCTATATAAGCAAATAAATATGTACAAAACAACAGGCTGAGCATTTGATCATCTTTCTATACTTCTCCTTTTACACATTTTAGGCAAAACTCGAGAAAATATCTGTGGGAGTCACAGTCTTGAATCATTTCTACCTTCCTATGACAGTATATTGGTTATGAATCTGTTTTTACACAGAGGATCCTAAAAGCAATTGTATGATGCCACTGTGCAATATGGAGACAAAACAGTGGCACTTGGTCCAGGTATGAGTATATCAAGTGACTTGGCAAACTCAGTTAAATCCTCTAATGGAAGTTCTTTCTCTGCAGTCACACCTAGAATATGTTATCTCTAAAAATGATGTGTTCTGGGACAGAGTTTTACATGAAGGCATCCATTTTTAGGCCTGAGTGAAACCTCTGGCTGTCCTTTTTTAATATCATCTCACTCCTGCCTCAGAACAAGTGCCGCCTACTGACAGCAAGAGCTGCTTCTGTTTGCTTAGCTAAATTGATCAAGAATTCTAACTATAGCTCCTGGTGTTTCAGGCAGCTTTGCTTCAAGTCCAAATGGTGAACAGGGGCCTCAAAGATGAAGGAATATTTGAAAAATCTGGAATGATATGTGCCTGATCCCTTTTAAAACCTGTCTGTCCAAGATGCTGATGACTGATGAAGAAATCTCTAACAGCACCATCACCAGTCACTCTACCAAACTTTTATGAAAAAAAAAAAGGCAAATCCAACAAAAATATTCATACTCTATTGATTATCAAGTATTTAATTCAAAAGGAAAATTAGAAAGAAATCAAAAGAGCCAAAAATCAGTAGAAACATATGTCTAAACCTAGACAAAGACAACAAAGCTCTATGTAAAGGAGACTGAGTATTACAGGAAAAATAAAAATACCACAGCATAGTGAAAAGTCAGCTGCATGACTTAATCTAAAAGTGTTCTGGAAAAAAATTGCTATCAATTACACCTCTCCTCTACATACAAGCTTCATAAATGAAGTATAGGGTTTTAAGAGACATTTTCTCTTTCTTTTGTCAGGTCTGGAGTCATTAAACAGAGATTAGCTGGATAAATAGAGGAAGTGATTTTTAAACTGTTTGCAAACTTAATGTGAAGAGCCCAGCCTTGCAAATTATCACGTCTAATCAGAGATGCACGCTTCACTGCTCCGGTAATTGTACTAGTATTAGTCAAATTCTTGTTGTCTCCTCATTAGCCATGAAAAGGAGACTCAAGATGTACTTCATTAGAGTATCCTGAATATAAATTTTTAGTGTAAGGAAGAAGAGATGTGTTACATACTGTACTGTATATAGAAAGAAAAAAAATATTAAGAACATAAAGCATATTGAATCATTCTGGCTTTTGACTGAATATATGTCTTTAACAACCAAACCCCTCTTTTCTCTTTTCCTTTTTACTGTCTTGATCCTTTCTTTTATTTGCAGTGAGAATATAGCACTTGAAAACATAATTTACAACAAATGTCATAAAAAAAATATTAAGAAATGTGCTGTATTATGCAGCCCTTCCTATTTCCATAGTCAGAAGAACACAGCTTAATCAAGAACTGTCTTTAGTAGAGATGTTTAGTGAATTCTTGACTACTGGACAGGTAATCTAACTTGCATTAAATGTAGATCAAATCAAAAGGTTTGTTCCTTTGATCAGCAAAGCATTTAAGTACATGCTCATGCCCTTCTTTATTCAGCAATGCCGTTAAGTATATGACACTAAATCAAGAGAATTTAAACACATACCTAACATGTGAAGCATGTGTTTAAGGGAATTGGGGTTTGAAAAATCCAGTTTGAATAGGATTTCCAAACAGATCTATTAGAAGGCTAAAAGTAAAAACATTTCCAAGAATTTCAGTAGAAGGAGAGGCAAAGCAAATTTTCACATTTGTTTCTCACAGGCATTTTTTTTTGTGCAAATCCCAGTCTGAAATATTTGTATTACTCAACAACAGTTAAGGGAAGCTGAAAAGGAATCAGGCAGGTCACCAAAATGCTACCAATAGATGTCTTCTACCTCTCTGCTTTATGACAACTAAAAAGAACCAGAAAGCAAATAACATGCAAAAATGTACCCTTTCACTCCTTGAGCTACAACACTAGATCACCAGGAATTCAGATGTGTGGAAACTAAAATCTAAGCCAAATGTGGTGCAGCACTTGTTTTTGTGGAACACTAGGAATGAGGACAGTAAGCAGTTCCAAAGAGGAGTTAAGTCCATAATGCACTGTCCAGCAGCTCCGTGTACTGCAAGAGAGTGAACTGGATTTCTAGGCCTGAGGTTTGCTCCCTGAGTTGTGTCTTGTCAGAACACAGCAATATCCTCACCCAACTTCAGCTCTATCTCTCAATAAAATACTAGAATGTTCAGTTAATTATTATTTACTATAATTTATACAGCATGTAAGAGCTCATCATGGAAAGGATGATGCTTGCTTGGTCAAAGTATCCTGGTCAAAAAAAAAAAAAAAAATTTCGAAATACTTTTCCTGGTGCCTCTTTGAACAATATTAGAACTCTTCAGAAGCCTTTCATTCAGAATTAATTAACATAAAAAACATCCTCCACAATATGGCAGAGCCTTAAAGTGGTTTGTGGAATTTAATTAGGCTAACCTTTTTTTCACTACATTGGTACCACTCTATAAGAAGTGTAAATCATTATTAATTCCCTTGGTGTTCACTGTAATAACATTAAACATGATGAACTCTTTTAGTAGTAAAGGGTATGCAGTATGTAATGCCATAATAATTTAGCATTAACTTGAAATTAATTTATAAAATACATTATTTGTCACCATACACTGAACAGTTACAGAATTCCTCCTCATCATAGTATTAGGATAATGAGATGATATTGAAGGTCCCATCCAACCCAAACTATTCTACTATATGATTCTGGGAATAGTTCAGTAACACATAATTTTGGAAAGAGGAGGCACGTTAGTGCAGCAAAAAGAAAATCGAAGCAAGGCCAAGTCCAGTCAGAGTGATTGTTCGTACTGGACCCCCAAATAATCTGTGATACAGAGGTTCCTTTGGTCTAACCCTAACTGAAAAACCTGAAGGAAAGAAATTTTTACCAGTTTTTTTGGTTTCTCTGGAATTTGAAATAAATCCAGGACTTGTGTATTGTGTGTAAAGAAACAATTTACTGTCAGAAAACTTCATCTGCTCATCAATTGCATCATTGTATGAAAAATACAGCACAGACCTTGAAGCTCAGGAAAAAATAGAACAAAGAGGAGACAAAGTACAAGTGCTTGTCAAGTGACATATCTTGTTGCTAGAAATGGCAAAATGATTAAGTTTAAGATGCTATTAGACACCAAACATGTACAAACATCCTCAGTGAGTGATACTAATGGAAAACAACTTTGTCTTTCCACAGATGATTTGTTTTCATCACTGGACAATGCAAAATCTTTTATTAAAAATTCACAAAGGGTGCATTTGGACTCCTTTTATCTGTGTGTCTAAAGTATTTCTAAGGTGCCAATCACCATATTATCTAAACACATTAACAGAATAGTTGTATTTTACTAAATACAAAAAGAGATTCCAAAAGAATTCAATGAAAACACCTTATCCAACTACAGAAAGCCCTTCTTGGTGCTGGGAAAGGCTTCTCACAGCAGCTCTGAGGATAGGCCTTTGGCTGAGTGCAGGCATAAGCAGCACTTCAGTCCACGTCCAGGGCCCAGAAGCAAAGAGAACACATTTACTCCCACAGCCTACAGCTCTGCATTCCTTCTGAAATTACGGATATTACAGCTTTTGGACTATGCTATAGCTGACATAAACTGTGTGAGAGAGTGAAGCAATAGCACATGTAAGCATATGCTGTGAGTGGGAATGAATTTTACCAAGTGTTTGCACACTTGGCTGAATCACAGCCCTCACCACTTGGGCAGATCTTCAGTGGATTCTGCAGCAGCATTGCCTCAGCAGAGCTGCCTCTCCCTTAAATGAGTACAAGTGAAATACAAGAAGTACGTCCCATAAATTTGTGTGTTGAGAAATATTTCCCACCTTATATGAAAAATATTGAGCATGTATGTATATTTAACTCTATATGGTTACATTCCCAATACACTAGGTTTATGTAAAAAATGGTTATTTAAACAATTTCTTCTAGCCTTATATTTAAACTGTACTTTGCTCTTAAAAAATTATTAACCTAATTTACATAAAAGAGGATTCTGCTTTGGAAAAAGTCAAGGATCCTTTGCCTCATTTATTTCCTTCCATGATTTAATGATGGATAGACCAGAAAGATCAGATCTCCTAGTATAAATAGTTGGCTGCAGACCTTGCATAATAAATACTTTCCTCTTTTATATTATTGATAATGTTAATTACAGGAGACCCTGTAAAGAAGCAGCAGCCATGGTCCTGTGGTACAGCCTGCACTAAGCTTCCCATTTAAAATGTACATTCAGCTATTTAGTAACTCACAATTCAATTCATTTGCCCCCAAACCACAACATTTATTTTTTGAATGCAGAACAACTTTAATAATGTATATATTTATACTCAAACGACTTACATTTAAGAAGTCTCCTCAGACCTGGTGTTTAAAGTTGGAACTTGGCTGAATTCCATTTATGTTCCATGTCAGTGATAACTCATTGTGAGCTGCAAAGAAACAAACAAGAGTTTGGAAAAATTATATTCTCCTTTTATATTTGATATTATGAGTGTGTTCCTAGTCATGCTGGAGAACTCTTCCTCATTCTGCATTTTTCTGTGTGTTTCCCTCATCAATACTGGAATTTAACCATCAGAATTGGAGAGGTACAAATTTCAATTAGCCTGACCCTCATTACATGAGCTGTCAGGGTTCTTTTGTGAACTGCCACAGTCCAGCACTGGCCTAATTCCAGTGCTGCTTTAATGCTTTTTCTCCTGCTAACTCTGCTCTTTTTCTTAATCTTACTCTCCATTTTTTGATATGCTGTTTTCTGCATCATTTTCTCTTTCCCAACTTACATTATTTTTATATCCTTTCTTCGATCCAGTATCTAGCCTTCAAAACCCAAACACTTGCCCCTTTTATTTTTCTTTTCTCTGCAAGTTTTCCCCTTTGAAGACCCCTCTTGTCTTCCAATCAGCATTTTGAAAAGAAATCCCAGCAAGTTTCCTCTCTGTACAAACTGAAACTTTCTCTAAAGAGAACATTTTTATTGCAACACAAAATACACCTCTGCTGATACTACAACTTCACTCAACTCA
The DNA here is from genome assembly GCA_013390045.1 of Picathartes gymnocephalus. Classification (NCBI taxonomy): domain Eukaryota; kingdom Metazoa; phylum Chordata; class Aves; order Passeriformes; family Picathartidae; genus Picathartes; species Picathartes gymnocephalus. The sequence goes on from WEKY01058267.1 coordinate 614,502, forward strand.
AGGTGATAAAATGTAGCTTATATATTTTACCAGCCTAGTGATTTCAAGCGTTTATTCTCAACATATGTGGGCCTGAATTAAAATTTCCAGCACATGTCAGAAGTCACAGGTATTGCTCCAAATAAATTGCTATTCAAATAACTTCGTGCCACTGTCATTCCAGGAAAAGTATCCTAGGTATTCTATCACAGGCTCAGCCAAGCAACATTTGAAGACCTACACACAATATTTTTGCACTCCATAAAGTACCTTTTATCCTTAAGTGTTCTTTTTTTTTTTTTTTTAAGAACTATCCCTATGTAGATACCTTTGGGCTGCAATTGGACAAAAGTATCCCAAGAAGAAGTTTTAGTAAAGTGTACAGGGTTAGATTCTTCTAGAACAAATGGTGTAGAATGTCTGATATTTCTGGAATAAACAGAAAGCTTGGGACTAGAAGGCTCAGTAGAAAAATACCATATTGACTGCTTAAAAACTTTACAATAGTATAATGTGGGAATAAAAGAAAACAGAATATTTAGGACCTTTTTATTTTAATAAAAGTTTTCTTGAAGGTGTTCTCAGCAATTGGCTGTGATTTAAAACACCCTTTTGTGTGTGTGGAACTGCATGCAGAGAAAAAAAGCTAAGTCAATTAATTACACACAGAAATTGGGCCAGGTAACATTCATGCCACAGTGTCTTTACTTAACACAGAACCCTTGTCAGTATGAAAGAAACAGGAAGCTTCCCAAAATTATTATATAAAATTCTTGGCTGGAGTAAATGAGCATAGATCTTTTGTGCTTTGAAAGTGGGAGGAATTTGTATGGCTAAACTGTTATTTAATCACTGATTAATAAGAAGAATCATGTCTCAGTGTAAGACTTTATACTCCTGTCTAATATGCCCCTGCAGTTTTTAGCTCTGCCTTCAAAAGCAAAGATTACTCAGCCATTTCCTACAGCTTCTACCTCTCTCCTATGCTCAGAAGCAGCAGACTCTCCACCTAACTCAAGGTATTGTAGCTAGAGCAATTTATTTAACTGGAAAAAAAGGTACTTAAATGCCTCCTACACCAATGAAATATTACAAGGAGCTCCTTCCCTCCTTCTCCCTATAGCACAGCAGAAGGACAACCAGGCTCTGTATCAGCCCAGTGGTCAGAGCTGGTGCTAAGAGTGCCAAGATTGAGAGTTTCACCCACGTGCAGGCCATTTGCTTAAGAGCGGGAGTCAATGATCCTTGTGGGTCCCTTCTGGTTCAGAGTATCAGTGTAATTCTGTGATTTTTCTCTACTCGAGCATCAGTTGCTCTTCTCTGAGGTCAAGGGGGCACTTGCAAGGCGATTCACCTATGGCAGACTCTGCCTTAGCTCTCCAGAGCAATGCAGTCCTCCCGGAAACTGACTGGGTGCTATCTGTGCCCAGGAGATGCTTCCCACAGCAGACTGTGCCCCACACCTGCCCTGCCAGCTCAGCTTGCCCGGGAACCTGCAGTTACTACTGGCAAGGTAAATACTCCTGCCAGTAAGGCTCCATGGTGTGACTTCACAAGCACAGATCGCTCCTTGCTCTTAAACAACCTGTGGATTTTCTTTTACAGACCTGTTTGGTTGTGTGCCTAAGCTATTTGAGCATTACATTTACTAATTCATTAGCAGCATTTTCAGGTAATCCCCATCTATTTATACATTCCTAGATACACCAAAAGAAACAAAAGCTAAAAATGTCATTAGCTAAAAATCACCTAGAAAAAGTAAATGGGTTGCTTTCAGTGGCAGGGAGATGAGGGGGGAGAGATTAGTAGGAGCTTGGTTGTGGTCTTGGTTCATCTTCTAGTAGTAAACTAATTCAAATGGTGAGTATATGGAGATTAGCTATACAGCTGGAGTAGCTAGTGAGTAACAAAGTTTAATGCAAGTCATTTGATGTCAATTCACATCTTTTAAAAAACCGTGATGAAACTAAGGTAGTAGAGCCACTAGCAGTTCACTCATCCAAAATCAACACAAAACCTTGTGGATGCTGCAAAGGTCCTCTCATGGTGGCTCTTGGAGGCAGGAATCACAAACTGAAAGAGAAGCTTCATCTTGATTCTAGTGAAGCATCAGCCACACCTACAAAGTTCATGGCAGGTCTACCCTACCTCTATGACACAATGAAGAGAATATCAACCTCTTCCATGAGAAAAATCTTCTAAATGCTGGTGTTGATTTGCTGAATCTGGCATTGCCTTATTGGAGAGAAGGCTGGCTATGCCCTTCTATTAGATTTGTCTGTTGCATCAAACAATATTAAATAATGATTTTATCTAACTTTTTCAGTCTGCTTCTGAGACTGAAACTAAGAGTTTACTGCATTTTTCAAAATCATTTGTATAAGTGGATATTGCAACTCCCTGAGTAGCTTCAAGGAATTTATCTTTATAGAAAGACATTTTATTAATTGTTTTGGGCTCATATAAGGTCACGGGATCTCAGTACACCTCTGCAAAATAAGCCAAAGTTCAGCTGTGATTGTGTTATTCACAATTAAACAAAAAAACCTTCACTTCCCACACCTTCACCACCTTCCTGGCAAATTCCAGCTCCCTCTCATGCTACTGTTACAGAGAAGCCAGTCACTTAAGAACACAGGCATTTGAACAGTGGTTGTGATGATCATTTATCTTGTGCATTCAAATCACTCTTTCTTTGCAAACATATATAACCACATTTATAGAGATCTGTGAAGGATAACACACAATCAGCTTGCCATCGGTACTGAATCTGTTAGGGAAAAAATGCTGGGTGCAAACTGGCCTTTCTTGGATATATAGGAATGGGTCAGACAGAAATTGCCAGAGCAGCTCTGGTCAATACACCAGCTAAATCTTACAGCTTATCATGAAAATCACCATTTTTTCTCCTTTGTAATTCCTCCTGTTCCCAGTCATGCAGGGAGGGAGCTACAAACAAACAACAAAAACCGAACAAAAAAAAAAAAACCAGAACAAAAGGAAACAAACCAAAGATTTAGAATGAATTTTTCAGAGACCCCTACTCACCTGAGTTCTGAACTTATGAAAACCTTGCTTACCCTTTCCCCTGCTTTTATAACCTCTTCCACCTGCTCAGCACAGGTGTGAATCCTTACACAAGGCTCAAACAAGGAACTTGTGTGAGGGAAGGTTTGTTAGCTCCAGGAGAGCCATCAATTTCTTTTTAGCAAGTCTTTGTTTGAATTTAAGCAGTCCCAATGTACCTCATAGAACCTGACTCAGCAGGCAAGTTGTTCAGACTAGAACCCTAGTTCTGAACTCCTGATACAAATGATTTGGAGGAAATGAAAAGAAACTTCATAACCTCACAGAAGTGTTGAAATTACTGACAGAATAATTCTAATTTTTCAAACAAGGAACACCAAACGATCTCCTCCTAAAAGAGCAGTTCTTTCCTTGCAGCCACTATTTTGCAGGATAACAGCAGTACTAATCCAAACATGGAGCTGGATGGCAGAGAGAGGACTAAGGAAAACGACACAGTGAAAATCGTTTCAGTTTCTCTTTGTTTCTTTTAAGCTGCACCTTCCTAACTCATTCTCACTACTGAGGATTTCCCAGCCCTTTGGTCTGCTGGTTCTTTTTTCCCTCTGTTATGCCCTGCCCTACCTGTCTTGGTGGCAGCTGTCACGCAGCCCCATCTGCCATCCTGGCCTTCCCTTCTAAAGCTGCATGCTTCTCTCCCCACTCTGCAGCTAGCCTGAGCAGCACTGTAGGAACAAACTCCAGCATATAATAAATAACCTAATCTAGTGGGTAAAAAATTAATCTTAAAATCATCAAACCCTTAGCTTAGTTCTTTTGCATTAAAGAGGGAAGAGAAGACAAAGGAAGATGTTTTGTTAATTTTGTTGCATGTTTTTTCTTTCAGTACAATGCTTTAGACAAATTATTTCCCACAGACAAAAAAAACCAAAAACAAACAAAAAAAGCCAAAAAACCCCAAAAGACAACATAGCCACCTTACAGTAAAATTATGGGCAGTGCTTTTCTTTTTAATCATATAAATTATTGCCAGCTGACTGATGAATCCACTCTGGGCAACATGACACAGTTTACAACCTTAAGGATTACAGTAGTCCAGATGCTATCATCTTAATTGGAAAAGCACAGTATTGCCAACAGTCCATGTTAGAAAATGGAAGGTTGCATTATTATTATTGTTTTTCCTTTACATTCCCCTGCTTTCCTTTACTCTAAATAGCCAAGAACTATTAGATCCTTTGTGTGGTTTTCCTTATTGAAGTCTTTTTATAAGCTCATAAGCACAGCGTTTTTGAGATAAGTCCCACTGCATGAGAGCTCAGCATTTCCATTCCCTACACTCTCATTTTCCTATCAAGAAGGGGAAGATGAAGAAAAGCCTTTTCAAACACCAAGCTCACCCCCAGAAAGTTCCTGAGCTTAAGCTTTATGTCAATAACACAGTAATTACATCATATTGATAGATCACCACCAGTAATTACAGTGAGGGAAGGGAAGAGGAATAACTAAGTTGTTATGGTAATCATCCACAAGTCAGGAACTTTGTGGTCTGACTTCTCTTGTTATCCTCTTAGCTGTGTGCCAGAACAACAGTTTAGAGCACTTCTAAACTTTTTATGCAGGTACTTCATACTACTGTGAAAAAATATAATTATCTATTTAAGGCACACAGGGACTTGCAGAAACATCTGACAAGGCACTGAGCTAAATTGGCAAGGCTCAGGCTAATGCCCTAACCATTGCTCCTTTTTTCAGTCCTTGGGAGAACCACTTAAATCACACTGTGTCTCAGTTTCCCATCTCTTAGACTATAGACTGTGTCACCAGGTTTGCTCACTTTGTGGGGAAGGTACAGTCACAATGCTTAATTACAGAATGTAAAATAATTCCAGTTGCGTTGATGCAAGTGAAGCAGCTGGTGGAAACCTTCTTTAGGTCTGTCCTGCTTCTAAGTATCCAGAAATATTCCCTTGTGACAGGGTGAGTTTGGGAAGGAACAGGGAGGAGGTGGAAGGGGCTTGAGCCAATCTTTTGATGCAGGCAGTGATTTAAGGGGGACTGTTCACATGCAGTTCAAATGCAGATCTCCCTGCACGACTGCTAAACAGAACACATTCCTACTGCTGGGGTGTGCTTAGAATCCTTCTAGGACAAGCTGTGAGGATGGGAGCTTCAGAAGCATTCAGGGGAGTTAGGGACAAACCTCTTTGATGTCTTAGTGGGATTTCTGCTCCTAAATTCCCTAGATACTGTGAAAAAAACCTTTGCTTTATATTTTGACTCCTTTTAGAATATGTGGAAGAAAGGTTGCTTCTAGTACATTTTTTTGGGAGATCAGAATCATCTCACAGTATTTCCTAAAGGAAAATCTGTCAGTGGCAACTGCCTTATTCCAGCCAATTGAATTGTACACGTTTCTTTGTAGAGAAGATAGTAACAGCAAGGACAAACAGTGAGATACTCTGAGGTGGGAGGGCCTTTATAGACTGATGAGATATTTACTACATTTGAAAGGAAAAAATGGAGACAAAGCTCTCAGTGCTGGAGGTAATCTGGAACTCTGCCTGTAGGGTGAGTGGAAAATATACATGAAAATAATTTTTAAAAAGCCACTAAAGCATTTAAAATAAGATATGAGATATTAGAGGGTAGAAGAAGGCTCAGTTTAAGCAGCACAAAATTACATAAGTAGCACAGCATGAAAAAACAAACTAACAAGTCCAAGATTTATTTCAGAAGTCATAACACCAGTTTACTCATGCCTACTGCAACCTTCATGCCTGGTTTTGTTTAACAGTTGTTATGGTTTGTCTGTAATGTATGACCGTGGATGTTAAATAAGTCACCAAGTCACTCTTCCTAACCTTTCAAATTCTTGATTCCTCATCTCAAAACCAGACACAAAGTAGAACTTAAAAAGAAAGATCGTTTAAGCGGTGGAATGGTTTTCCTATAAGTAATAACTACAGCTCTTCAACCTGGAAGAAAGACAGCTGAGTGGGTGTATGATAGAGATGTTGAGAACATGAGTGGAAAGAAGACAGTAAATACAGAATCAATATTCACTGCTTTTTCCAAAACAAGGGCTACAGTTCATCAAATGAAACTAGCAGGTAGAAATTTTAGGAGAAAAGATACTAACTGTGCTGTGCAGCAGAGTTGTGGAAGTCATAACAGGGCATTATAGGAGCTAAAATTTACCCTTGTTCAACAACTGATAAACTCACAGAAGAAATGTCCATTGCATGGGAAAGTAATACATTTAATTTCCGAACAACTGAACTGCAAATTGCTGAAGGCCGTGAGAGTGTGTGGACAATATTTGCCTGTTCTGGTCCTGTGAACTTCTGTGGGTGCTAATGGTGTCATGGGGGACACCTGCAAATGCCATCTAGTCCTGGCTAGTATTGTTTCTCAGCCTGGCTCATCTCGGGTCTGAGGGTTCAGCACACGAGGTCGTTTGAGGCCCCCAGAGTCGGCAGCGACGGGCTCTATGTGAAGCCTTTGCAGTGGTGCCTGCAGGCGCGGCTCCGCGCCGGGGCCGCTCCTTCCCGCGGTGCCAGCCCCGCTGCGCTGCAGCCAGGCTGCTGCGCTGCTGCCGCCCCACAAACCCTCCGAGGGAGATATCCCACGGACAAGCTGGCAAATGCCCTGGGACACGAATGTAGCACCAGAGGAACACAACACCAGTCACACATGAAACACCAACAGAGGCTCTGAGATTTGACAGAAATGCTGTCCGTGTGCAGAAGTGTGCTTCGGGCCAGAAGGATGAGCAATTAAGCCACAGACCCCAGCGTCTGTATAGAAAATATTTTTTAATATGAATTAAACAAGATGAATATGATGGATTATTATACTGTATTCTTCTTCTCACTGAGGGCCTTAGAAGTGAGTACACTCTACTGTTTCCTAATATTTCCATATGTAGAAATGTAGCTAATGTTAGTTAAGTTTTCATGAGGTTTTTTTGACTTTAATTCTTCCCACTCCTCCAACATGTGGTCAAAAAAAAAAAAAAAAAAAAAGGGGGGTTCTAATTAACCTTTTTGCTTAATCAGTGCAAAAATAATATTTCACCCCTGCTGGCACTACAGGATTGGATAGAAAGGTTACTGGGTGATAGTGCTGAAAATGAGGAATCAGTGTGTGATGGAATGGAGGACAAATAGGAGAAAGATGAATTTGTGATAACACAATCAGCTCAGTGTGACTGTTTGGCTAGGAGGTACATCCAGAGCCACTCTCTATCCTACAGCCAAACAATTTTCCCTTTCTTTGCTGTTCTCTGTTGCCAAGTAAATCATACTGCAGTATGTTGGTTCTCTGCACAAGATGTCTGACATCTGTGAATGCATTAAAGATGCCAGCTTGGTTTTCCATGAATATGAAAAGTCACAATAAATCCAAGACTTCACACCTTTGCTTGATGAATGCTGTATAACTACATGGGTTTCCTTCTCTTTATTATAAAGTACCATAACGGAAACCAGCAGAGGAAAAAAAAAAATCAGAGCTTCTTTGTACCAATCCAAAATAAACCCCACAACTTTAATTTGAGATAGGTTGATGATTATGAAGACCAATCAGAGGTCACATATTTGTTTTGTCATGAGCTGGAATGGGAAATATTCTAATTAAAACTTGTAGTAGAAAGCTTTTTGCAAGTTTTCAAAGTTCAGTAGGCTTGGGATCTTATGAAGTGCTTAATAATGAAAAAATTCTATGGAGAATTTTAAGGCAAGGAAGAAGAAACATGACATTTCTTAATTAGTCTGTAGCCTGTTTCCCCATTGGGCAGCCCCACCTCTCAAAGCACTGTAAGTAAAGCAATCTGCAAGCAGCTGCTGCTGAGACATACACGTCTTTGCATATTCACTGGATGGGTGTTTGATTTGGCATTTCAAAACCAGTCAGGTTCAAGACAAGGAGGAAAAAATCACCCATCAGTATTAAACCATATGAATACCCAGCAGATATTTTATTACAGCAGTAAACATAACCAAATAGCCTTTGATTCATCTGCAGTGTTTGTTAAGATCTTCACCACCTACCGAGAGATGAATATTTGAAGCTCTTACTACTGATTTCAAAGTCAAGCTGTACAAACCTTTTCACCTGGAGAATCACAGCTAAGAGAAAATATAGATCCTACCTATTTACATTCAAAGAAAAAAGGAGAGATATGCAAACCATGAAAAAAAAAGGTAGAGAATGGAAACTCAGAGAATCAAGAGAGAAAAATGTACATTTAGGGGATGGGAAGACAAAAGTCTAAAAAGACAAATGAACAGGAAATATCTTCAATGTTATTTTCTTGAAGTGTATTATTATTTTTTGTATTCTCTGGTTTTTTTGTATCTCTTCTACCCATCATCTCTGGATCACAAAAGACTGCAAAAGGCAATTAAAGATCTGGCTTTGTTAAGTCTTACTAACTAAGACCAATCCAAGTGAAAACTCAGCCACTTTTCATTACCAAAATGAAATCTCTGACTAAATCCTCTTGATCTCAGTATCATTTATCTTTCAACCTTTTATTTCCCCATTTCTTTTTTCTCGATAACTTTTGTTTTTCTTATACGTTCTTATTTTCCCTTCCTTTTCTTTTTTCATGTTCACCCTGCAATCATAAAGTAGAAATGGAAAAAAGATGATCTGGAGCAATCACCATGAAAGGGACATTAAAGCTCTTAATTAATTCACTGGCAGTTGCACAGCAGCCCACAACCACAGCAGTCCACTCAGGGTTTTTCCATCTGATGGCTGAGTCCAGAGGATCACAGAACCAGCAAAATGGTTTGAGTTGGAACCAGAGAACCTTACAGATCATCTAACTGAAAACCCCCCACCATGGGCAGGGACACCTTCCACTAGACCAGGTTGCTCAGGGCCTCATCCAGCTTTGCCATGAACACTGACAGGCATAGGGGAAACCAAAACTACTCTGGGCAACCTGTTCCAGTGCCTCACCACCCCGACAGTAAAGATTTTCTTCCTAATACCTAATCTAAACCTACATCCTTTCAGCTTGAAGCCATTACCCTTTGTCCTGTCAGTTTGTCAGAAGTACCTGTCCAGGTTCCCTGTAGGATCCCTTTAGGTACTGGGAGATGTTGGAAGGCCTGCTGGAGCCTTCTGTTCTCCAGGCTGAGCAGCGCCAACTCTCAGCCTGTCTCCGTAGGAGAGGATAAATAAAAACTTTAGCGTATGAAGAGCTAAGAGCTTGGAGCCTTTTAAGTTTTCTTACACCTAAGACCAGGTCTCCAGCTGCTGTAGAATGGGTGCTTTAGTGAACGCCATACAGCGTTTGGGAGACGCATGGAGGAAGAAATGTATGGTACACGGAGATTTATTCCTTCTACAAGAAACTGGAATGATGACATATATTCTTCAATGCCATCTGCTGGCCCTTTATTTAATAGTGAATTTTTCAAAAAATATCTACATTTAACATGCTTATAAAAACAGGAGTCTGAAGTTTCATATTGTTTAGATTTCAAAGGCTGGACAAAGAGAAACATGCATCTGGATTGCTCATGACCACTGCTCCGCTTCCCCCTGTTACATTACGATCTATAAGGGATACCATAGATTTTTAGAGTGGCAGGAATGACTGAGCTATTTAAAGGCCTATTTAATCTCTAACTGTTTTCAAAACTTTAATTCTATTAGCCATTTCATACAGTAACAATACAGAACAATTTTTTTTTAAGTGGTGAGGAAGGCATCTGAGATACTCAATTTACAGGGGATTTCCTAAATCTATATAAAAATACATAATCTATATCTATATATAAGAATAATGAGAGCACTAAAAATTACAGCTAATGTGCTTTCAGTCAATGTTTCACCCACAGCCATTAACTGGAGCTTTTCCTTGCTCTTCCCTGAGTCTGTAGGCTCAGTGCACAGAGCAAACACTGTGACGTTACAAAGCAGAGATATTTATAACAGGACCAACAGCTGAAAAATCAGAAGACTTGTAAGAAGCTTAATGTGCAAAAGAGCTTGATGCTGGGGTGAAAGGGAGGGCACTGGGACAACCAGTGCTTCTGATCTCTGCCTAGTCTCCTTTTAACATAATGACAAATGATCCTCAATGATTTCTACATTATGGACTCCTGATTACACTTAAATTATTTTGAAAGCTTAGATTTATGTTGAATTAACACTTTATCATGATTTCTAGAATAAGGCTCTTCAGTGCTGTCACAGGCTCTAAATGAACTTTTGCAGTATTCAGGGTTAGTCTTGAATGGTTCAAATTCTGTAAGAAACTTATCAAGAAGTTATGCAATTAAGATTGTTTTCATACTTCTTCCATTTGAGAGGAGCAGCAAGGTGGTTACTTAATTTTACTGGCACTTATTGTATTCACCCTTTTGTGTATTATTTTAGTTATTCCAGGACTGACATAATTCAGAAGACCTACAAAGTAATCAGACTATAAATCAATGCAAATTATTAAACTATTAATATTTTAAATTTTATTGAAACACTTCAAACATCATATATCAAATTCTGCATTCACTTACTGTCCCTGCAGAGTTAATCCAGGAGGAAGAAGTGGCCCCATGTCACAAGGGACACAACCAGACTAAAATTACTTAAATAGCAGATTGGAATGGTTGGTGGCATGTAGCATGTCATTTCCCATTGTCTTGCACCTTTTGTAGTAATTTATATCAATACATTTATACCAATGTCTGCAAATGGCACACATACACATGATTGTACTCCCAGGAAACCCTAGGATACCAGACCCCATTTTTACAGATACCGCACAAAGAAATGGACTACAATTTATACCCTGTTATTCATCTATGAAAGACTAATTTAAGGTTTTGATCTACACAATATTAATATCCTTTTAAATTATGTGAAAGCTACTCGTTCTTAATAATAGTGCCTCTTACGCATATTAATACAGAAAAAATTACTTGCATTTAAAAATTCTATTTGGTCTTTCTATGGAATTACTTCCTTAATTTTGTGAAGATTCATTGACTCTTTAATTTCAGGGTGGAATTCAGTATAAAACAAATGCATAAATCTTTTCAGGAAATAGGCAGGTTAAGAAGCCATAGATGTCCTGTAAGCCAAAATGTAGGGGCAATTACTTAGCTACAAAAAGAAAGAAACAAACAAACAAAAAAAAAGAGAATAAATCTGAAGATAGTCAAACGCTTGTCAGCCTACAAATGACCCCATTCTTACTACATTTTAGAAGATAATTCCTTTAATTAAAATAATTAAAAAACAACAACAACAACAACAAAAGGCCTATATTTTATGAATGCATTGGATGTATTTTCTGTTCTCTCACCAGTGAGACCTGCAGAAGTTAAGTTATTGAGTTTCAGAAGAAAGAGCATGGGCACTTGTTTGGAAAGACTGACATTTATACACATAGGTTTGTATAATGGGAAAACTATCAGGCTTCAGTACAGTGTTCAGTGGTGTTTGTCAAATTTTTCCCAGCTAGACCTGATTCAAACTGCTGTATAGCTATTAATTAAAAAATGAGGACTTAAAAATTGTCGATCTGGCTTTCTAATAAGCTCAAAAAGAAAATCAATCATATTTCAAATTATGAGAAAATTAACTCCTATTTAATAACTTCTAATTTAAAACCTTTTTGCAACTATTGTAGAAGCTTTCAAGAGGGAGAAGAAAAGGATGTATCCCGCCCTAATGATAATCATAGAAAATGAACCAGAGCTGACAATTCTCCCGACAGAACCAGGAAGAGAAAGTACCAGATGTGGCCACAGGTAGAAACATTGTATGATCTGGCACAGTGCTGTATCATCAATAATTTGGCACCACTTTATCTTGTTCTGTCAAACACTCCTTGTGATGGCAAGTGAATTGCTCCACTAGAACTTTGAGCAGGTAAAATGAAGGGGAAAAGGAAGAGATATGTAACGTTCCTCATGACTGAAATGATAAGCCAATACACTCTAAAAACACAGAGATTGAAATGTGCTCTTTGTATAAATCCATAGGATTTAATTCAAGGCTGAATTCAGGGTGAACATTGCTATCTAGACTCAAATTAGAATAAAGATTTTTAAAAATAGAATGAACAACAGCCTCATTTCCTTTCATGACGCTGTACAGATTTACATGCAGCTATCATTCATTTCCCTTCCCTTGATTAGAAACTATTTAACCTTTTTGTGTCATTCCAAACTCATTTGGGCTTTGCATTTCAGGAGATCAGCTAAAATGTGTGCACTGATTTTTATGCAAAGACAAAGAAATAAAAAAAGTAGGACTGAAGAAAGAGAGAAAGCATCAGGGAAAGTAAAACCAATCCAGTAAATAAGTAAAAACATAGGCTGAGGCATGAGGAAAGGAGAAAGAGCATACCTTCCTTCTGGGCCAGGCTTCACCTTCTCAGGAGCCAGAGTCCCTCATAAATGCATACTTCCTTTTTGTCATTTTCTTTTTTTTTTTTTTCTTCAGTACAGTTACACTGAAAATTTAATGTCCATGACATAAACAGCTGGAATTAATGGCAGCTAGGGTCACTAACTTAAAAAAGCCGCTCTGAAATGCATCTTCCACAAAAAGCTTGATCTTTTGGTTTTGATCAAAACTATCAATATTTTTATCAAGCCAGTGAAGTATTTTGAACTTCCCCATTCTTTCTGTTGACAAACAAAAGAAATATGAAATCACAAGCAAATGAGGAAAAAGCAAAGGGCTTTTCCTTTGTGAGAACTTAAAAAAAGAAATCATTCAGAGGCAAAGATAAAAAGTACTCCACTACAGTGCTTATGTTACCAGTCAGAGAATCTCTTAACTAAATGACAAGGAGTACCCTGCCCAGAGGGATTATTCTGTTGAGAACAGTGGTACCATGCACCAGGGAAAAAAGCACTCCTGTTCCCCAGTCAGGAAAGGGATAGCGACTATTTCCAAAAGTGTCCACTACGTGCATTAAGTCCTTTCTCACTAACGTCAGTCAAAACTTCCAGTAGGATTAAGTTTTTGAGCCTTCTAAAATGGAAACTGTAATACTCAGAATATTCTGTGAAATCTGTGGGGAAAAAATCAAAACCAAAAAAACAAACAAATCAAGACTGAGGGAGGGTTTTTGGAGAACCACAGTATTGAGGGCTCTAGGATTGCTAATTGGATTTCAAAAAGTCCATTAACTTTATCTAACAATATGAAAAGTGACAAAAGTTAGTACAGGTGGGTTAGAAGTAGTACCCTAATATTGTGATACTGCAATAAAAATTACTATCCTAGAAGGAAGCACTGCAATGTTTTTGAATTACTTAAGATATTGTTTGGGTTCATTAACATTAGGAAAAAAATTCCCAACAGCAGAGTTTACTGGCCTATAAGAGAATCCCTTAAGAGAAGTAAAGGAATCCACTATGATTTCTTAATTTAGGAAGGATAGGACAAAGTGCTGGAAGATATCCTGTAATGAACAATACAACATTTGCCAGTGAATTGCACAAGATGACCTAATACGCCTTTTGCATAAGCCTGTGATTTAGCCAGATGCTCTAATTAAAAATATTCATCTGAGGGTGACTGATTACTAAGCAGAGCTGCAAGTTTTTGGGAAAATCTGTCTCATCAACAGTGCCATTTTTAAAAAGAAAAGTAGAGCCCAGTGAGTGCGCCAAATCAAAAAAATCAAATTAAAGTAACTGGAGACAGGATAAGCCAGGAAAAGAAAATTAGAATAATTAGAAGAATTAGTTGTTAGGAGAGGCATTTTTTCATTATCTTGAAAATGCTTCAAGTTTCCTTCCAGTGTCCTAGTTAAGGGAAGGATTTAGGATCTGTTCCTACCCCTAGGTGTCTGCTTGATGTTACACTTGAAAACTAGTTAGAAATTAATGTCCAGAGGAGATAAAAAAGCTTTTCTTCATGAACTATAGGGGAGGGGTAGTACAATTATGCACAACTTTACATAAGCTGGAGGATAGTGCCTACCTCAGCACCCATATATCACACGCCCTGTTGCTGAAGCATGGATCTCACTCTTATATTTGGGATCCATTAGTAAGAGTAGCCACAGGTACCCAAACTGTTCTGAGGTGTACTACTGCACTGCTGCAAAGTTTCTAGCAAAAATATATACCACTGCTCTAAAAAACAGATCTTGGATGTGATGTGCAGCCTTCTCCAAATGCACCATTTCACAGGCTGAAATATTTTTTTGTTAAATCTGAAACACAAAAGTTGGTTTGCTAAAAGCAGATGTTTTGAGTTTTCGGTCAGGAACACACACTTCTATCACCTGCCCAGCAAAGCCTGGATTCATTTAATTTTCAGGCATTTTTGATCTCTTTTAACTCCATTTCTCCGAGCAGAAAGCTCAGAGTATTTAGGTGAAGTCATGTGTTTGAAGCAAAGGCTAGAAGTGCTTTTAAATTGATTTGTCTTTATCATTTTCAGTTGTTTAATTACGTGGGGCTACTTCCAGAGATTAGCTGCAGGTACATTTTCCACACAGCAAACATTATTATACAGAGAGAAAGTGCAACAAACATGGTGTTGTGGTTTAACCCCAGCCAGCAACTCAGCTCCAGGCAGCTGTTCACTCACTCCCCCCTGGTGGGAGGGAGGGAATCAGAAGGCCAAAAGTGAGAAAATGTGTGTGCTGAAATAAAGACAGTTTAATAGGGAAAGCAGAGCAAGGAATTTATTCTCCACTTCCCACAGGCAGGCAGGTGTTCAGCCATCCCCAGGAGAGCAGGGCTCCATCACACAGAACGGTGACTTGGGAAGACAAATGCCAGCACTCGGAGCCTTCCCCCTTCCTCCTTCTTCCCACAGCTTTACATGTTGACCATGATTTCATGTGGTCTGCACTATCCCTTGGGTCCCCTGGGGTCAGCTGTCCCAACCATGTCCCCTCCCAGCTCCTTGTGCACTGCCAGCCTCTTCCCCGGTGGCGTGAGAAGCAGAAAATGCCTTGGCTCTGTTTAATGCTGCTCATTATGGAAAGGAAAACATCCCTGAATTATCAACACTGGTTCAAGCACATACCCAAAACACAGCCCATACCAGCTGCTAGGAAGAGAGTGAACCACCTCAGTCAAATCCAGCACCACTGGTTGAGAGAGATATCCCCAGAAATAATTTGAAGGAATTGATAAAGGGGAAATTTCAGTGTAATATTGTGATGCTCTCATCAGTGTCACCAGGACTGGTAAGACTTGTTCAACTGTGTAATGATCACCCTGGAAAACAGATGAAGTTTTGTCACAAGAAAAATGGAAGAATAATTTGACACATCATTCAGATGTATACCTTCTGAAAGAGTGCTGTACTGCCAGGTAGATAGGACAAACCAGCTCTTTTCTAGGTCTGGGGCCAACTTCTTATCAGCATCTCTTCTCTGAAATCAGGAGAGCAATCCTACCTTACATCTGACAGCTTGACATTGAATTTCTGTGAGGCTTAATGTCTACCTACAAAATACCTCCACTGAACTCTCATTGGGATTTTGACTCTGCAATAATGTGACATGAAAATTTCCAAACTGGTAATAGAAAACTCAAATATATCGTAGGAATAAGTGATTATTTCTTCCTAAAATATTTCTATGACAGTGCAAGAGACCTGATTCCTATGACAATTCCATGCCAGTAGTGGAAGGCAGAACACAATCTGTTCCCTTATGGAGGAGGAGGGATGTTTAAAAAAATGTTGAAACAGCCCTTGTTTTAAACACAAAACAGTTTTCAGGAAAAAAAATGCTTCTTCCCATTTCAAAGCATTTTATCTGTGAGCTAATTTTTTTCCCTTTAAGAGAATAGACAGCTCTGCAAAAAATAGCTGATATTAGGATACTCATTACAGGGCAATTATAGCCTACAGAAAAGGCAGTTCTGGAACTTACATAAAATCTTCTGCCCCTTTTCCACTGGTCATAGATCACATTTTCCAGGCTCAACCTTCAGAAGCCTCGTAAGTGAGTAATCCTTAAAGAGTTTGCCTTCATCTTTCGCAACCTGCAGGGAAAGGTTTTCTCTGAGATCCGAAAGCTCACTGAAGGTAAATGGTTCAGGTGAGACTATTTTCTCTGGCAGTTTCATCCTCACTGAAGTTAAACCCACTGCACCGAGTACTCAGTTACTGTTTGAAGGGGAAAGGAAGAAAGAAAAGGAATAAAACTCAATCTTTCTCCAGCTCAATCCAAATGCCTTTTCTGTTGACTTTGGAAATGGATTGCAATTTCAGTCAAAGGAGCTTATCTAGTGGGGGCTACCATTTGCTCACAAAGCACCCTGGCCAAGGAATTGTGTACAAAATGCACCCCAGAAGGATTAAATCCGAGTGTGAGGCTCATTTGTTTCTGTTACGGGGTTTGCCCTGGCATGGGAGGGAGTGGTATGTTATTAGCAGGGGCAGGATCCACGATCTTAAACCCTGGCTTCATCTGGACTGTGAGAAGTGAGAAACGAGATTGGAACACTCACCATTTCCCTGCTTAGGCACGTGCTTGACAGCTCAGTCGAGTGTTTCACCCATGGCATTTCATCAAAACTCCCACACTCCCCACAACTTCAAACACACACACACAACCTCCAAGAGAGGTGGAAATATTCAGGAAATAACAGCAGTGTGCTGACAAATGTTCATTGTGAAGCGTGCTGCCATAGCAGAAAAGGCCTTCCCAAAATCACACAAATGTTTTCCATAAGCAAGATTCAACTGATGATGCTTACTTATAGGAGGCAAAATTGACATTTAAGAAAGACAAAGGAAAAAAAATGAGATCATGGTTAGACTATTACAATATATTTATGTATTTGGGTGAATTGTATTGGCATCACTGTGTTTCTTCTTGACTATGAAAGAAAGGAGCCTGACATCTGCCAGCCTTTGCTTTTCTAACAGCAGGACTTGTGGAATAAGATCTGGTTTTTTTGGCCATTCATTTATCACCTCAACTAGAAATATTCCTAACGAATGGCGCTTACATTGCACCAGTGGATTAAAGATTTTCCTCAGAAGAGATGTCTGAATCTCGACTTTCCTCCAGCACTGAGCTCTGTGGAGCAGCTGTCAGTCAGGAGCTGCATGTGGCGCATCTTGGAAGGATGGAACACCTCAGTCAGAGCCCCAGGAGGCATTTTCACCCTGCTGCACATGGGAGAGGCAGGATGGGGAGCTGGGGCACGTGTCCTAGCTGAGAACCAAATGTATGGATTTCAAATGCTTCCTTTCCTAGAGCAGACAGACCTTAAAGGACAGCTTGGTATAGCATTAAACAGCTCTTCTATAAATTCAGACAAAATAAGAAGGCAAGGCTGGTCCTTGCAGGATCCAGGACATTTCTTTGGCTGGACAGTGGGCCTGAGGCTCTGCAGTTGTTCCTTTACAATGTATGTTCTGGCAGGTATTTAAATGTATGCCCTCCCACAGCTAGGGGAGACAACCGCTTGATTTTGTTTCATTGTAAACAGAACAAATAACATTTTTTGTTATTCATTAACTCTCTAATATTTTCTTAATTTAATCTCTTCCACTTTCAATTATGAAAGCCTTTGAGATCTGAGTTGTTAGTCAGGCATGGGGGTGCTTAATTTAAGGGCTTTTTGCAATGGTTTAATTAGCAATCAGAGGCTTATCTGCTTTGCTCAGAGACACTGTCAGAAGAAATAGTGTTCCTTTGATATTAAATTTGGAGAAGCAGATTTCTGCTGATATTTGATGAACTGGGATAGTTCTGATTATTTTTTCTTTCTCTATTCTCAACACCACTATCATAAATATGTCCATTTTCTAGTTGTCACCTAGACAGGTATTCCCTCTCTAACCTTGGATAAGCAGTACTTGAAATTTTCATTACTTAAGCAGTAAAATTATTAAATTCTTGAGGTCAAGGATGACCATTTGGTCTGATAATACAATACTGTAGGAGACATTTACAGTCAGGTCTTATAAAAATATGTTGCAAACTTACATGGCAGTGAGCAGAGACACTTTTTATAACCTCACGACATCAGGACACACAGTTGGCTGCTTAGATGCTTGTGATCAACTTCACATGCCAATTAATTGCACAGGCATTTTTCTGCCTCGATTTTCAAACAGATTATGAACCTGATACTCTTTAAAGCGCCTTTCCCTTGGTTGGAAAAAACAATTTTCATTATATAATGATCTTTATATTTCAAATCCTTAATTTTAACACATAAAGCCCTGCCCCTGTGGAAGAAAAGGCATCAGAGTTCACAGTATATCCAGACTGGATGCAGTTGCTGTGTTTTAATGCATTTGGTGTTAGCAAGGGAGAGCTGGCGGTAGAATATTCCTTCTCAATTGAATACTGTAGATTTTAATACAGGTTACATTTTGAATTTTAAACAAGGCTGTGCATACTATGAAATTGTAATTCATCAAGCTACTTAATGCTTAGAGATAGCTGAAAAATAACTGCTAGCTTATTTCCTACAGTAATTTTGACATGCAGAATTATTTTCTGTAGTAGGCTTTTCAGCACAAAGGTATAATATGAAAGGGTGTTCAGAAATATTTTAAGACAATTCCAGAAAGATCTCAATGAGGAGTTTTTTTCTTTTTTTCTTATTTGCTGCTGTGAAAACTGCCTAAAATATTTTAAACTATGATACTTTGATTATTTAAAGTTTACATGGGCTACAGATGCTGTGAAATATCATATATAGAGCAGATAAAAATGTATAATCCAAATTATATAGCTTTAAGGCCTTTTTCTCATGTACCACTAAAGCTGTTAAAAACTGCTTTACTTCACTGGAAGTGGAGCCTCTGGGATAGCAGAGTATTCTGTGCCTAAGTGGCCCGGAGGGAACTGTCACTAGGATTTCAGATGGAGTTAAGATAGCTTAAGGCCATTGCAGGTCACTTTCCTAGCTGGGCCAGGACGCTTTCAGTGGCCCAAGCGTTGTGTGGTACCAGGTGCTGAGCCAGCCCTGCCTTGCTTGGCTGCTTTGGCTGGAGAAGGGATCAGAGGGGAAATGAGGTGCTCTACTGGCTCCCTTCCCTACATCTTTGCAGCTGGGGAGGAGAAACTGGCTGGAATGCCAGTTATTTCCCCAAGGACAGCTTGCTAGAGTGGGGGGTAAATGAAGTGGGAAATAGCTACAAGATGGCCAGACACTCCAGGACATCAGAATGCTCCTACTGAAACTGGAATTACTCTGAGGATACCTGAGGATGCCAGCTGAGTTTCCACGTTCCTTTGGTCTGGGCAGCTGTAGGAAGCTCAATTGATGGATCTAAAGGACATTATCAGAGCAAGAGTAGAAGAGAGTGGCAGTGATTAAAACCACAATGATCCACATTGTGCCTCATATTTTAGATAAGGTGAGCCAAGTCATAAAGTTTAAGAAGCTTTGGTCTATAGAGCAGAAAAAAATTTTAAGGCAGCAGGATAGAATTCCACAGGAGAGACCCTCTCAGACTTAGGAGAAATACAAGTAACCTAAAAGGCACTGGTCATGATTATATCTATTACTGCAATTGAGTCTTTGGGCTTAAAAGAGTGGCAGTGACGACCAGTTACTGATTTATATACCAGAAACATGCTGCCAAGGATTAAAAAAAAAAGGTATATTCTGCCTATTGTATAAGGCCTCAGCATTACACAGAAGTATTTTTAAAACAAATTATGCTGACAAAATTGCAGAAGAGGTTAATATATAAATAGCTCTTCTGATGGAGGCAAAGTGAATATCTGGGTATCTGAGCTAGATTATGGCTGGCTACTGTGTGCATTGTGTGAATGTGTGTGACTAAAATGACCAGTTTCCCCCGCAGAATGCACCACTGGGGAGAGAACGATCCAGGGAATGGCTTATGGCCTGTGTGTCTGATGGTAAAAATCAATGACTTGCCTTATTGAAAGGTGCCCTCAGGGGCAAAAAGCAGTGAATAGCTTATTAGTTTGTGTGTGCATGCTGGCAGATGATAAAGCAGCATTGAAATCAGTCATGGACCATAATAAAGTACCCATCCCCATCTTAAAGCCAGTGTGTACTTCTGTCTCAGGGGAGAATGCCTCCATTAACCCAAACTGTGCAGTAACTCATCTTTAACCACAGAACAAATATGCAGTAGAAGAGGAACCAATAACAATTTCTTATGGTTACTGATGCAAAAAATATAGCAGATAAATGACTGATGTGTAGGGCAAGATTCTTTTTGGTGTAATATTCCATGATTCTATTTTACTGCTATTTGGAATGGTGTAGAAGAGTTCTGGTGTGGATCTGGCCTGATACCAAAAATATTTTACTCATTTCCAAAATAAAAGAGGAAAACACATAGTGATGCAACAAAAAGTAGATGCAAGAGACAAAGTGTTCTGACCTTTTTATCCTGTCAGTGAACTCTGCTTCAGAGTATATTTAAATCATCCGCTCAGATACATAAGCACACATACAACGTAGTGTGGGATTTGAGTGGATGATTTGAATATACTCTTCAGTGTAATACACTGAAGTATTTATTGACCTTAAGACGTTGTCATCCTAGGCATGATGTGCATTTGTAGGCATATATCTGATTAATGACAATAATGCCTTCAGCAAACATAAGAGTCATGTAATGTGAAGCTTTCCCCTAAGAACACTAGGGCAGATCTGGCCTGAGAAGTAGAGGTGATTATTTCTCTTGGTTGCAAGGTGAAAGTACCAACTTCTGTAAGTATCTTCATATATTTATTATATCCTAAGAGATGCTGAGGGTGTCTGGGCTTGCATCCATGGATATCTAAAACTAGTACAAAGTGTCTTTTTTAAAGGACTTGACACTGCAAATATGCAGTACTTTGCCTTGAAGTATGTCATAGTGACGTCCATGTGGGGCAGAATTTTTCCCTTAGCTGGAGTAACTGATGTGTAGCATTTATTAAACAGAAAGGCAGACACGTGTACACTCACACACAGATCTGCTAACATCATGATAGTTGTGGCACTCCCTGAAGGATGTGCCTCTGGAAACCACAGGCAGAAACCACTGTCATCATATTGTTATACAGAAAGGTGCTAATGGCTTCCATAATGGAGCTTTGAATGAAATGCCGTGGGGAAAGAGTTCAGCACAGAGCAGAGCAGCAGCATCCAGAGTCACCACTTAACCACATGTTCCTGTCTTGGACATTTCTGAACTTCCCACTGCAGCAGCTGCCGAAGGAAGAACGATGAGGTTGTCTTTGAAATACGTTTACCTCAAAGGAGCCTTGCAGCAGGGAGTTTCTCAGGTGTAAAGTCAAGGGAAACAAGAGGGAGAGTCTGACTGAGCAGCTGGATTCCACTGAGATTTATGCCTTGGAAAGAAGTGGTGGAAGTGTTGGTGAATAGGATAGAGATACTCAAGTTGAGAAATCTACAGCTAGAAGTTGTCCCCTCTTCTTAAGGAAGTCTTTATCAGGTAAAAAACATATTCTGCTTAAATTTAGAATAATTCTTCACACTTCATCACAGTGTAAAAGACTATTCCCTTTCTATGGTGGCAGAAGTATATGGCTTTACTGACTCCACAGAGTAATTTAAAAGAAAAACAAGAAACAGAAACAAAAATCTCCATCAACTTGAAACAAATATTTTTTTGTTTGTTTGATAGGTACACATATACCATGCTGTTACGTACTGCTCAAGAGACAGAGCACTTGGGCCCTTCTCTTAGTCTTCTTCAGAAAAAGTCATGTGTAATATTAGGCTATAAATATTTTCAGTTACTCATTTCTTCATTCCACCATACGAAGCACTATTTTGAGGGTGGTCTACATATGGGAGCTTGGACAAGCCAGTCCTTGTGTGGCATTTTCTCACCAGCAGTGTAGGGCAAAAGCACTTACAGCAGTAGCATGATGTGAGAACTGATTGTGAAGAAAGATGAGATGGCAGAATCTTTGGTAATATGGAGAACATATGTATCTAAGACAGATTAATATTGGCATGCTTTATGTGATATATTATATAAAATGTGTTTGAAATTTGTCAACATTGCACTGCTCCATTAAGGATCAATCTTTTCCTTATCATTGCATTTTGGGCTTTCAACACAATCATGAAAGAAATAACACTGAGAGAATACACATGCCAACAGAAATGAAGGAATGGGAATTGTACTTGGAAAAGGAAGTGGGTCTTTCCGTAAAGAAGACTGTCTTTTATCTCCTCATAGACCGTATGCTAAGGAGGGCAAGTTATTCCCCAGATAAACATGCAGGAAGGAAAAGCAGAGAGAAAGGCAAAAATGAATCCATTATTACTGCTAATTTTTTAGGGAGGAAACACAGCCTTCCTTGTACAGGGTTCCTCTAGTTCTTCAGAAGATACAGAGTAGTTTGGATTTGTTGCACTGCATATAAAGAGAGAGACAATTAAAATGCCTGGGCTGCCAGTATGGACAATTTCCCAGAAGTTTTCTCCCAGCCAAGAGTAACTTGATGTCAAGACCAGTCACTACACACTTGATTATTGTATTTCCTCCTCAGAAAGTTCACACCAGTAACTACACCTGCTGGGTACCTCAGCCCCTCCTAACTCAATTCACCCAAAAAGAAAGAACAACTGATAGCCTTATCTGAGGACTGATCCAAAACCTGCTGAATTCAGTGTCTGTATTCATATTAGTGTTTTGGATGACACAAGGCTTGAACTAGAAAGAATGCTCCAGTTTTCCCCATTTACTGGGCTTTGGTTTGCTCTTGGAGAGTGCTGGATTCTGTTTAAATGAAACTAAATGGGAGATGCACTCCAGGAGCATCCCTGTGCATGCCAGCTCATGGTAGGAGGTCAGTCCATGAAACTAGACTAGAACTCAAGTAACCCTCGAATAACACACACCCTGTAGGTGCCAGTCCTCAGCAGCAGCACTTTCAAGCTGCAGATATGCTTCTGATGTGCTGCCCTCCTTGTCAATAACGATATAGCTAAAGAAATTCCCTTCTGGACAACTGACCCATGCACAGCCTGACAAAATTGAAGAGAACCCTGCACAAATGAAGGGGAAAATTGGGTAGCATTTTAAATCATGACACAGATTACCAGCCAAAATGGGAAAGTATGTTTTGTTTTTCTGTAGTTGGACCTTTCTTCAGGAGCTGCAATTTTACACACAGAAAAAAAAATAAATGCAAAAATTACTGAATTACTGTGGACAGTAACATTTTTTCGTGCTTTCCTAGGAACCTTATAATAAGACTATCCTGATTCCCCAAGGAAGTAAATTGGATATTTCTCCAGTGAGAATCCAGACCCCTTTTGGATATTAATCCACTTCACAAAGTCATTACGAATAATTTAGCATAAAAGCAGCCTTTTTCATCACAAGACAAAGCACGGAGACTGAACCATTTGTAGAGCAGTGTGAAAAACATACTGTAGCTGCCTTGGCTCCATTTGGATGGAGTATAAACAAGGAATTTTGGCTGCAAATCCTGTCAGTCTCTTAGTCTTATTTAGGACAAATACTCAGGAAAAACAATGATAATATAATCTGGCTTGCCCTTTTTTTTTTCTTTTTTTCCTTTTTTTATTTTCATAGTGTTAAGTCAATGCATAATTACTGGAAAGAATTTCTGACTGAATTTTAGATGAGCATTTTGATAAAATACAATATTGGAAACAATCTTTATCAAACATTCATATGTAGTGTGAGAGATAAAAACAGGAATCCATAATTCATACCGCAGAATGTATTACCAAGTGTGAATAAGAGGCTGAATTTAAATGAGGGGGTCTGAACAATATTTTCTGCGAGGCATCTGCTTTAATCATTTACATTATTCACTAGGTTTTCCAGAACTGTAAATCTTAAATATATATGTTTGTGTTAGTGAGAATGTGTATGTAAATACACACATATATGCACACATCCACAAAGCATTACACACATCCACACATTAGCACATATTCACACAGATACAGAAATGTGTTTGTACACAGAGACACAACAGCTTAGGGCCTGATTACGAATCACTCTACATGAATGAGAAGACTCCTATTGACAGTGATGGATTTTGGGATCAAGACCTTAGTGCCCTGGTTTCTCACCTTACCCTGAGTTTGCAGTGATATGAATCAGATTAAGGTTAAGGAAAGACGAGTCTTTATTTACATGAAAATAATTGAAACATTTACTTATTTGATGCATATTACAGGAAAGAGAAAAACCCACTGTGAATCCCCTTAGCCTGAGAAGAAATCCTTAGGACCTTTCTGTGAAATGTTACACCTGACTGACCTTCGCACCCAAATTTTCAGTACGGTAATTCGGGCTGCAATGACAAGGAAGACCTTGAGTAACTGTGCAGGGCTTGATCAAAATCTGCTCGGGGCCCCAGCCAGACCTGAGGCTTCCCTTACCTCACTGATGCACCTTAACTCACATGGAAGGAATTTTAATCCTCCTCCCAGTTGTTGTCCCTGCTTAGTTTGACTCTGGCTGTGTACTTAAATGTTAACTCTTGCCAAGGTAGCAAAAGAAGTCACCTAATGATTGCTGTGTGCTTCACTAAGACCTAGACAGATTTTTGGTCCTTCATGGTTAACCAGGCCCTCTTCTCACTGTGCTTTCAAATCCCAGAGGGATTTTTTCTTGTTATTTTTTGTTTGTTTGTTTTGTTTGCAACATAATAATGCCTACATTTCACATAAACATATCTACCTGCTAGAAATACTTAATGCTTTCATACAGGTACACTTTTTGTATATAGCAGCTACTGGCTCATTTTTCACTTGTGTGAGGGTCAGTGAGGCTGATAATGATTTTGAGAGCTTGCTGCTCCCCACCTCTCTTCTGGAGGGACACCAAGATAGTCTGTCTTTTCCCAGTTATGGTTGTGGTGTACTGTTCAGCCCCCTTACTGAGAATTCCTTTTCAGAGGCTTCCTTAGGACAGCGCAGAACCAAAGGAAGATTCATGATGGCAAATAACAAAAGACAAAGGCCAGCAGTAACCCAGACTCAGAGTCTGATGCCCACAGATTCATTCTGACGTTATATCCCACATCAGGAGCATCTCCTGTGCCAGCTTCTGTGTAACTATGTCATCTGCATAACTAATCCTTTTATTTCCGTGTCCCAGTTTAGTGCTTGGTAAAGCAATGTCACAAAGCAGTAGCTGTCACTTTGTTTCAAGAGAAGGGCAGAGGACTAGAAATGGCTGAGTTCTACTGCACCTCTTCTGACAGGGCACAGGATTGCCTGTTTAAAGAACTCTGTCTCTGCTCCTTCCATTACTGTTCATTTGTTACAAACAATTTTTTTTTCCATTGGAACTCTGTGTGCCTTTCACTTTTCACTCCCTTCTATTTAATAATATGTTTCTTGATTCTAGCAGATCTGTTTTTCAGGTCAGGAACAGCTGGTATTGTTGCACAGGAGGTTGTCTTACTCTGGCATCTATGTGCTTATTTCAATAATTATTACTTTCTTGGAGGGTAACAGTGAACAAATGATAGAAGAAAAATACTCAAACACTGCAAATCTTTCTTAGTACAGCATTCACTGAGTTATATAGGGCATATTAAAAAAATCACATTTTTTAATTATGTACAGCAGACAAGTCGATGAAGAATCATGCATGAAATCCAGGCACTCTAAAGACCAATGAAAAGGAATTTCACCTCTTTTTATGAAGCTGAGACCAAGTGATTAAAATGATTGTGCCCTATCATTTTAATTCTCTTTCCTCTAAGCTTTATTTAATGGTGCCCTCTTCCTCTGCTTAACCAAAATGATGAATTAATCCAGTTTCTCCCCTGTGGGGCAGAAGAAAAGCAATATTCACACATCCCATTCTGCCTATACTTCATTCACAAGCCACATTACATTTACTCATTTTTCCCCTCCTTGATTGTTTTATATTGTTATCCTGAGGAATAGACACAGATCACAGAATTTGTGACTGTGAGAATTCTGATAAGACAAGAAATCAGATGCAGTGCAAAACTGTGCAATGTAATTTGGAACAAAGCACTGCTGAGAGGGCGGGGAAGAGGGACAGGCACATATTTCTAGATGATCAAAAGGGGCTGGCTTGCCCAGGATGTGTACTTTTGAAGCAGTTACACAGCCCTAACAGCTCTGTGACCTTTAGCTGGTCACCTGGGAGTTCTGACACTGCCCTTTAAGTGAGCTGGGAACCCAGGCTCTGGCTGAGCCCAGCTGACCCCTTAGAGCACTTGTGAAAGTATCCTCAAAGCTAAATGCCCTAACCATACCTAGTCTGGGTAATGCTCTTCAGGGTCCGTGGGTGTTTCCTGGCTGGAAATTCAGGCAATGTAACTCAGGGCCTTTGAACAATGCCCCAGGGCTTGGATGAACCATATCCCAAAGTGTCGCTGGTGAAGGCTGTCTGAATCTACCAGTTTGTGTCCCACAGGGCATTGTGGCACAACCCTCAACACCAGGCTGCACACAAAGTCCTGCCACTCCAAAGCACGCCGTGTCTTCTCCATGGCTCTGTGCCACAGGCACAACATGCATCCTTTCCACACACCTGATCCTCACATCAGCACCTAGATCCACCTTCACCTTCTTGTGCAAGGGATAGGAGACAGTTTGGAGATGGGAGGTGGTGTAGGCACTTCTCTTCAACACCGTGCATTACTCCTGGGAAGGTATTTTGAAAGGCTTTTCTGAAGCAGCACTTTCATTCACAGACTAACTTGGTTTAGAGTCTTAGATGAAAAGAAGTTTTGTATCAGTTATAAACAGAGTAAAATTGAAAATAAGGCTGTGACCTGTCACTCCTACTAGATTTGGATACATTCCTGCCTCAGGAATGAGCAACCACAGTAGGTACTTACCAGGGAAGCTGCTATAGAGTTTATACATGATCCCAAAAGAGGAAGGCAGGGATCCTGTATTTTCACCCTAATATTTGCAGGGAAGAAAAATCTGGCTCACAGATGTGGCTGTGGGCCTTCTCCAGCAAAGAATGGCCACCAGCCCAAAGCAAGTTTTTGATGGCCTGACCCAGGCACAGTTTAGGCAGTCTCTGTTGTACATCTGTCATGCTCAGGCTGATCACAGACCTCACTCCAGTAAGAGTTATTTAGTGCTATGTACTTGGCCAAAGGGCCCCTTCATCAGTGATTCTTTGCTCCATTTAATGACCATGACTCCAGTGGGTAGAAATAGGTCATCTTCCTACAGAAGACATGCCAACCTTTCTTGAGTCTGAGTGACAGCTAGCTGCTCTAAGCTGGAAGCCTTGTTTAAGACTCTTGGTGTATCTTCTCTGGGTAATATTTCCCTAGTGGAAAGCCCCTTCCACCTTCTTGAATAAATCCTAGTAACAAATAAGGAGTAATGCAGGATGTCAGTGAATTTTCTGGGTTATTCTGCTCACAAAAAGGGAAAGATTAGAAATGGGATTTAGCATTGAACCAAATCTTTGTTACAGGAATGTGGGTAGGGTAAGAGACCTCTGTATTCGGGTCCAAACTGCAGGACCATCCATTATCCAGACTCTTGGCACTGTGCAAAATATTTTCACTTGATGAAGCCTTTGCCATGGTAATTGATGACTATATTGTCACATCTTTTCAGTTAATCACATCTTTTCAGATGCTGCCAAGGTCTGGGTTGACTGTAGCAGGGTCATGGAAGTTATCATTCAGGGAGAGAATAGACTGTGACAGTAGCACAGGGCACCCATATGTTCCTGAAAAACATCTGTTTGACTGCCCTTTTCAGGATGCTAAAACAGTGTAGAAAATGAAGGCTAGAAGTGGGCAGGGACTTTTAGATGGCACAGAGCATGTATTGGGCAGATCAGTGAGGTCAAGGTAAATACCAGAAGTGCCTTGCTCAGGGAGCTTAAAGAGCAGCCTCTGAATGGTTTGAAGGTTTGTCTAACCATATGATATGTAGATGTGATTCACTTTGGGTGAGTAGCTGTCCTAAAAGTTTGAAGTGTGAATTTGCAATGTGCAGCTCAGGCAGTATCACTGGTGGAGAATCCCAGCCAGTGTCAGCAAAACCATTAGCCCTAAATGATGACCCAAAAACTTGAGATAGCCAGCAGACCTCTTTCATTGGCTTGTCACTTTTGCCTTGGAGATGAGAGGTGTTTGAGGGCAGTAAGAAAATCCTCCTTTTATGCTTCAGGGCTCAGTAGGCAACATGAAAATAAAGAAAGTGAACAATGCCTTCATAGGTTGACCAACAAAACAAAGGAGATGCCCTTAAATATATTTCCCAGCCTTAAGAGTAGCACCTTAAAAGGAAGCAATTTTAACATTTAGAGCAATTGAAAAATGACCCAGAACAACTAAATCCATAGCAGCAAAGATTAAAGGAAGTGCATGCCACCTTTTTTGTATGGTCAATTTCTGCTTACGGAAGATAACTCAAGCCTATATATACATTCATGAAAGAGCGGATTTAGATGAAATATTGAGCTGCAACTTGAACAAGAGCAATGTTAAAAGGTAGTCTTCTAATAAAGATTCCATCCGCATAAATAATGGCTTACTGCAGCCTAATAAACCTACCCCTCCTACATAATTATGTAGGAAGTGTAATACTGTGTTGCCCTGGTCCAACAGTCTCCTCCCCATCACACACTCACACACAAATTCCATTTGTAATTAACAGGAAAATTCTCTGTATTAGTTTTCTTTGCACTTTCTAGAATAACAGAGAGATTAATTAAGAGGTCTGTATTTCTATTTCAAGGTTCAAGTACTTTCACTGAGCACATTGTGCTTTCAAAATATGTAGTGTCAGCAGAATTCCTTACTTCAAAACACAGACATTTCTCTTCCTTAAGTTTTACTTTCATATATGCAATTACTAAATGATTGTGGGTAGTTTGGGGGCCCAGACCACACTGTCATTTGTTATGTATCTAAGCTGTTCTGTAGATGCGTGCAAACACAGAGAAAAAAAATGTTTTCAGTGATGCTCATGACTTACTGCTGTCTTTAAATATAGTCTTTCATTAGCAAACCAGCCAAAGGAACAGAAAAAACATTCTTTTCCCTCTAATTATTATCATCTGTGACCTGTGTTTTCCACTTTTTTCCAGTAGGTGAACCATCTCATTGAGAGGACTATTTATGTAGCTGTTAATCCTAAAAAATATTTACTTTTGTGACTAATTTCTGTACAGTAGTGCCCCTAGGTGTGAGAGTTAGTTTGAACAAGGGCTGTGATATAAACCACTTAGTCCTGTTCAGCAGAAATCTTTGAGTTTTGCTCACTAAGTTTACATCTCTCCTTAAAGATGAACAGAGATTTAAATGACCACCCTGAAGAGGAGCTTTGGTGTCTGCAAATGAATATACAAAAATCAGGAAACAGCAAAATTATACTCTCTTCCACTTGTGCCCAGAAAAACAATTCTCTGCTGTTGTGCTGTAACTCTAGCTCTGTGAAATGGGAAGTGATCTCTCTGGAATGGGAGAAATGTTATCTCATGACAGAACTGGATGGAGATCTGGGGCCTGACTTCTGCTTGTTTAGTGCCTAAGCAGCTGAGTATTTGCAGTAACTCCCATGGAGATCTGTCGGCATTAAGAACACTCACTAATAAGGCACTGCCAATCAGGCATTAAGGGGCATTGCTTTTCTGTGGATTCTGGTAACCAAGAATTTAAACTCAAGGTCAGAGTTAAGATGAAGAAAGGAAGGGAACAATTTTCCTGCAAGGCAGGGGCCAAAGAGTTGCACTTTGAAGCTGTAGCAATTATTTTATGAAGACTTTATTGTTGATACCATCAACACTCCGTTTTCATGAGTGAGAAAAACACTATCATTAAAACAAGAGGAGTGCCAGAGGCAACTGATCATTCTGGGATGTGCTTGCAAGGGCACCCTTTTTGTCCATCAGGGTTAGCTAAGGATTACTTTAAATGATCTTGCATAGTGCTTAGTATACAGTTATCACAAAGAAAAAGACTAAGCAGCAAATAATAACAAGCAGACCTAGATCCAACTGTTTATTTTCTAATGTGTCACTGAAAAGTTCTTGAGATATAAGGTATGTTTGTATTTTTAAAATAGATTGTAGTGAAGTGTAATAAATTCAATATAAACTGTGAAGACAGTTGTAGCCAGTCTGCAGCATATAAAAACATCTGGGACCAGACTCAGAGATGAGTTCAGTACCTACCCACTTTCATTTCATGACCATGTATAGCACTGCTTCAAGGCTAAGAAAAGGAATGGGATTGACATGTATTAGCAAATATGTTCTAAAAATGTTTTAATGGCCTATGGCAACTGAGTGTATAATAAAATTTTCACTGACTGCTCCACATTAGGTGATGTGAATATACTGGAATACACTGATTAACATATCATAACACCATTGTTTTAGACAAAGCCTGGATGGTAAAGATAGCCCAACAGCCTAGTTCTCATTTAGAAAATGCAATGATTGTTGTTTCCCAATAATTTGGAACACAGCAAAAAAGTTTTGAACATTTTTTAAAGTTCTGTACATCACAAAATTAAAAGACAAGCACTAAATCAAAGAAAATATAAGAATCACACAAATGAGGCACTGTGGAAGAAAAGCCTTGCCTCTGTGCCAGCAGCAGTCACAACACTGACAGGTTCCAATCTTGCTCAGCCCCTGGGCTGCATCACCATTGTCAGGCTCAGGCAGACTCGAGCACTCACTGCTGATACATTTCAGTCAGAGAATCCAACCCAGAGAGGAGAACAGCAAAACGAGGTAACCAAGCTAGAAACACAAATTTTTTTTGGAAGGATGGGTAGATTTTTGTGTGAAGTAAGACCGTTTTTTTTCTTTTCCTGGAATATTTGCTGAAATAATTTGCAATGCTAAATAATTTTTAAAACAAAAAAAATTTAGCATTTTTATCTGATATACATTGGAAAATCTTGATTATTGTATCAAGAAATATTCTATTTGAAGTCCTTTTTCTGTTCTGCAGGCCTTTTTCCAATTTCCAGTTGTCTTTTCAAAAATCAGAGAGCCACTTGGCAGTGCTTGCCCTCATTATTTAGAGAGGCAGTTGAAAAGCATTGTCATGAAAACATTATTTTTAAAAATTAGGAATAAATATTCCCATTGTGCATGTTGATTGACTTCAGATAAACATATTGAGATAAGACTGTGTGCCTACACCAAAGAACTGAAACAACATATATAATTTACAGACAATTATTCATGATAATTTAATTAGCTCTTTGTTTCCCCTTGATTCACCAGTGAACTGTGAGACACTTTGTCACGAATCTGCAGAGGATGAAAAAAATCAGAAATGTAGTGAAGCATGTATTTTGAAAAGTAATGAAAATTTTACACTTTCTAAGTAGTCTTTAACAGCCTGTCATCCAAGGGAAAATCCCCACAGGTCTTCTAATCCCAAACAATATTTTTGGAAAATCCTGTCATCTCTTCCCACTACAGCCTTCTGTAATTGAGACTGAGAGCAGGATTCAGTTAATCTTTGGGTCCACCTAAGTATTTGTCACCCTTCAAGTCTGCCTTTCAAGGTGCCAATGAAAAGCTCACTGTTTTTTGAAGAGTAGACTGCTAAATCATGCTGTGCTGAAGATTTCTTTATGCAAACAAGATCTGTCTTAAAAATTGAAAAAAACCAGAAAACAGAGCTATTTATTCCAAGCAAGGGAAATTCCATCTGCCTTTAATCAGTATGCGGACAACAAAGAGACAGTGCAGATTTTCAGACATATGCTTTTGCACAGATGTGTAAACCAGAGATTGTGGGTGTGTAAGACACAGGCACACACATATCCCTGTGCATAACTTTATCCCCATGCCCCTCATAAATTACAGACACAAGTAGAACTGTCCTTCCTCACCAGTTTATGTACACAGGTTTCCACAGCCATTAGAAATTTTTCTTTGTTTAAGTCAGAGTTTTTCTGGGGTATTTCATAAAACAAACAAACAAAAATTGTTTCATGTTCTTTTTTAGGATGACTGAGGGAAAAAAATGATCTTTTAAAAAGAACTTGACAGTGACAATAGTTATGCGATTAATCTATTACTAACATGACCTCAGTCTGAGAAATATTTTTATCACCAGCTCAGATAGTAGAAAACAAAAGCATTATATATCAGGCAGTTGCCCAGAAATCTATGAAGGCATGAATGGAATACCTCGATCCATTTCTCAGTGGATAAATACAGATTCACAATATGCTGTCAAATGCTTCCCATCCTGTCAAAAGTCACTAAATTAGCTGTGATCAAGGGCTGATTAGAAATCATAAAGGATATTCATCTTTTTTCCTTATCTAAAAAACCACTCTCTACAGAATAGGGCAGAACTTAAAGGATAATGGTGGCTTTTTTATATGTTCATAGGGTTCAACAAAACATGGGCCTGCACCTAAGGTTGTTGTATCTGGCATCCTTCTCCCAGCTGATTTTGTACTTCAGTAAAATTTTATGAATTAATGTGTCTTAAACCATATCTGGTTGGAGCTCACCTTTAACCAAACTTTGTTCCTGAAACAGATTTAGTATAAGAGAAGGAAACTTTGTTTCCTGAAGCCGTGTCATCACTGAGACTTTCCAGGCCAACCCTCTCTGCTCATCATTACCTGGTAGGGTAATGAAACGTGTATCAGCCACGGAACCTCCTGCAGTGATCTCTCTGCTCCTTCTGCCTTTCCCTCAGCCCTCAGGAACTCTCTGTTCCTTCAGGAACATGCCTGCTTTGCTCTGTGTCTCTAGAATCGTTTAGTTACAGTACTAACCTATAACAATCTGAATCCTGTTCCACAGAATTCCACAAAATGAATTTATTTCTAAACCAATGTGATGTATTCAGCGCATTTTTTCAATGGGGAGTGCAGAACAAAAGAGCAGTGGTCTTAAAATATTTTCCTTTATATTTATTTTAAAACTTTGGTGTTCAGGAGGTAAGAAAATAGCATCATTTTTTGGTATGGGATTTTTTTTTTTTTTGTGGGGAAAATGGGAAAAGGAAGAGATCACTCAGTTTTCTTCTGCTGTATCCTTGAGGGCTGTGCCTAGTGTATCTGCACATTGCATATTAGATCAATTAACATATTTCTTGTTTTAAGAGGCATAAAGTTGCACCTCATGAGATGCATGACCCTAATAAGCCCAGTGAGATGTAGCCAGACTTGTCACATTAGTGGGCTTTCAGAAAACAGTGCTAAATTCATCGCTTTTTTCCCCCGTAAACCTGACTCAAGCTCAGGCCTCAAGCTGAGAGGCTGGTGAATTAACCTGATGTGCCCACTTGACTCTCTCTTAAGTATCATGATAGATTTCTTTTAATCTGCTGCAGAAAATAAATTGCTGGAGAAAAAAAATAAAGATTTGTACTCTTTAAAGACTAATCACTTTCAGACACTCTATGGCAAACAGCAAGATTCAGAATGAATCCTTTTACTGCATTACTCATGACAGCTTACAACCCAGACTATTAAACATTCATCAATAAAAATTTAACATCCCATCTTCCCTTTGATATCCTCAACTGCTCCCTACATAAGACAACAAGAAGGCTTTCCACAGCTCAGTGTGATGGCAGGACATCAAAGCAGCCTCCACAGCCAGCCTGCTTCGAACAGTGTCTTCTATTTAGAAAGTAGACTTGTCACATGGGAGGGGAAAAAGCAATGCAGGAGATTCTCTCTGGTTTGAATATATACAATCCCTCCCAAGGGGTGCATTATGGCCATGTTGTGGCTGAGCAGCAAGTTGCAATTCACTTTTCTTCATAGAAGGATATGACAGACCACACAAAAGCAAGAAGAAGAGCTGGATATTTTCCTTTGTTAAGCAACGAGCACTGCATGCCAGACTTTAACTGCTGGAAAAAAAAAGAACCGGCTTTTACTTAAAAAAATTACCAGGTTTTATTATATCCTGGATTGACAAATTTGTTGTAGCTACTGTTAGCTAGAGAAGTAAAGATTGTAAACAAATAAATCTATTTGCTTTCCTGCCACCTACAGAAGGTTTGTGCTTGATATTGAAAAGCCAAGCAGGGAATTTTCAATGGGCAAAATCACTTCAGTTGAGCAACTTCCATTTCTAGCTACTTAACAGAAAAGAGTTGGAAAATTAGATCCTGAAATAATCCTCTCCCAACAACTGCTGGGCCTCAGTTGTACTTATTGTCCTAAGCCTGACTCAAATCTCATTGTAAGAGTTCTCTGATGTAGGTAGGTTTTGGATCAGATGCTAAACTGGACAGGCCTTAGGGTTGCTCCATCTGCCCTTCTCCTGCTCCTACATCCTGATGCTGGTTATTTTTACTGCCTGCTGCCCACCTGCTATAGCCTGCGGTTTCAGCCATGCTCCTGGTCAAAGCCTGCCTTTTTTCAGGAAGAACGAAGGGCCAGAAGCTGCAGAATAAATCCCACAGAATGCATCTTTTCAGTCATTGCATTCAGTCAGAGCTTTACTACGAGGAGGGATGTAACAGGGTAAAAAGTAAGAAAGCAAAAGTAAGAAAGCAAAAGTAAGAAAGCAAGGCTCTCATGGTGGTAGTAATTCCCACGTTTTTTAATCATTTGATTGGAAACTTCCAGTAGCTCAGCATAGATTTTGATAGCATGTTACAGTATCAGTTGACTAAATAAATTGGATTTGTTAGGAAAGGACATGGAAAGAAGAGCAAGTATTGCCCATGATTATGTCTAATTAACCTGGTTTTGCTTAGTCTGTAGTGACCTGTTTAGCAGGTGGAGTGCTGCTAAGAAATCTTAGAAAGGATATGTTCCCTGTTGGCCTCTCTGTCATCCTGTGTTACTGTCAGAGAACCCAAGTTGTTCAGACTCCACACAGACTGCAATCACACCTGCTACTAGTGTTTTCTGTGGCCTTCTACTTAGCTTTAGTTTTTCTCACCCAAAATTCTTTGCAGTCTGCTCAATTATACCACTAAAATACTTGCAGAATAACAACCTAAGTTAAAAAAAATGCAATAGAGGTGAATTTTTTTCTGTTCTTAGATTTAAAATCAACCCCCAGTATTTTAAAATTTTCTCTAGCAATAGCAGCAGCAACCAATATCTTTTACTGAGACAAAAAATTGTCTGTCATAAAGTCAGAAGTATGTTATAGAACAGTTCGTGGTCTAAAAAATAGTGGAAATTAATACACTTTCCTATTTCCCCCCCTTTTAAAAAGCAGATTTTGTTGTTGTTTAGTTTGGGTTTTCTCTTCAGTCTGGAAACAATTCTGTATTCAGCAAGCCTGGATCAGTCTGTAATCTACTTAAGGGCTTTCTATTGACTTTCAAGCTCTAGCAGTGAAATAAAATGGGGTGAGAGAATGAAATGATCTGGGTGAGACAAGAGATTTCATTTGATTTAGAGTCAAGAAGGAAGAGGGAAGGAAAATCACACCTTTTTCAGAGATGTAAAATCATGTCAATACTACCAGGGCAGGCACTGTGCTGAAAGCCTACAGCTGGTAGTGCAACCAGTAGTGCAACCACTGGCTATCTGAAAATAGCACAGTGCCTTGTATGTCTTGTACTACACTGTAATTTGTGTTTCAAAGCCAGTTCATCCTGTGCTAGGCTTGCCTTTGCAATAACAGGTGTCTCAGAATCAGTCATGAAATCACAGAATGGCTTGGGTTGGAAGGGACCTTCAAGATCATGGAGTTCCAATGTCCCTGCTGTGAGCAGAGAGCCTTCCACTTGATCAGGTTGTTCAGAGCTCTATCCAACCTGGCCTTGGACATTTCCAGGGATGAGGCAGCCACAACTTCTCTGGACAATCTGTTCCAGTGCCTCACCACCCAAACAGGCAAGTATTTCTTCCTATTATCTAATCTAATCTACAGCATCTCTCTAGAGTATAAAACCATTCCCCCTTGTCTTGTCACGACATGCTCTTGTAAATAGTCTCTCTCCATCTTTCTTGTAGGCTCCTTTTGGGTACTGGAAGGTCACAATTAGGTCATCCAGAAGCCTTGCCTTGCCTTGCCTTGCCTTGCCTTGCCTTCTCTTCTCTTCTCTTCTCTTCTCTTCTCTTCTCTTCTCTTCTCTTCTCTTCTCTTCTCTTCTCTTCTCTTCTCTTCTCTTCTCTTCTCTTCTCTTCTCTTCTCTTCTCTTCTCTTCTCTTCTCTTCTCTTCTCTTCTCTTCTCTTCTCTTCTCTTCTCTTCTCTTCTCTTCTCTTCTCTTCTCTTCTCTTCTCTTCTCTTCTCTTCTCTTCTCTTCTCTTCTCTTCTCTTCTCTTCTCTTCTCTTCTCTTCTCTTCTCTTCTCTTCTCTTCTCTTCTCTTCTCTTCTCTTCTCTTCTCTGACCAATCCCAATTCTCTCAGCTTTTCTTCATAGCAGAGGTGCTCCATCCCTCAAATCCTCTTGGGGGTCTCTTCTGGACTCACTCCAACAGGTCCATGTCCTTCCTGTGCTGGGGACTCCCAGCACTGCAGGGGGGTCTCACCAGAGTGGAGCAGAGGGACAGAGTCCCCTCCCTCGCCCTGCTGCCCGCACTGCTTTGGATGCAGCCCAGGACACGTTTGGCTCTCTGGGCTGTGGGTGTGGGGTTCCTGCTGCTGCTCATGCCCAGCACCCCCAAGTCCTTCTCAGCAGGGCTGCTCTGGATGTGTTCATCCCCCAGCCTGGAGTGGTACTGGGGGTTGTTCTGACCCTGCCCTTGGTCTTGTTAAACCACATGAGGTTCCCCAGGGTTCAATTCTTGAGCTTGTCCAGGGCCCTTTGGATGATACCCTGTCTTTCAGGTGTGGGAGCAGCACCACTCAGCTTGGTGTCATCTGAAAATTTGCTGAGGATGCACCTGAAGCCTCTGTCTGTGTCATTAACGAAGGTATTAAATAACACTGGTCCCAGTACAGACCCCTGAAGGACACCACTCATATCTCAACAAAGATTATTCAGACTGAAAATTACTTATTTTCTGAAAATTTTGGACATTTCCTAGGATTTCTTGTGTTTTCATGAAAGTGATATCACCGAGCATCCATTCCCTCCTGAGACCCGTTTCAAGAGAAATTTAAACAGGTAGGACACAATTCACCCAAATGCAGTTTTGCCAGGACCGTGAGAATAGCACCTTTCCTTTCTCAGAAGTACCATATGAATTTTAAACCCAGCATCCTTTGTAGCAGTTTCTTTTTCTTGCTCTTTCACCTAGTTTCCATTACATTCCTGAGAAAACACGGTGCAAATACACACCATGATTTTTTGGTTCTTCAAATATGCTAATACTCTCTCCGTATGGGGGTGTGGTATGCAGGCTCAAGTCATATGGATTTGATTAGCGAAACTTAATCGACCAAAAATTGTATGATAAACTTTCCTATTAATAATGACTTTTATTCCTTACTACTAAAAGTGGTGCAGAAGGCATTTCTAATTTTAAACAGGACATACTCCTAATATAAAAATCACATGATATGCAGAATAAGGTTTTGCTGCAGGGCAGAACTGCATCTGTTACCTCAAATATGTAAGCTGTGACTATCATTTTAGAAGTAAAATTATCTCAGTTTAATACCTGTGCAGACAATTTTCATTCTCCTTAAGTAGATTCCAAACAGCCATCTGTCCTAACTGCAAAGCAATTTGAGGAAATGCTCAGCACTTTTGTCAAAATTCACACCTGTGCAGAGAGACTGCACAGACCATATTGTAACTCAAGTCCCACTCACGCTCAGTGGATCTTGCCTCTACTCACTTTCTAAAAGATGATGAAAGGGGAAGGTGCTCAGCACGTCAGGAAAGCAGGCATGTTTTTTGTAATAGAGGGAGTTCACTGTTTTCAAGCGGCTGAGGTAGGTGTTTTGCACAGCAGTGAAAAGAATTCTCTGGTTTAAATCCATGTCTAGTTAGTCATAATTCTACGTTGAAGCAATTTTATCTTTAAATTTGCAGGATGTTCTAAAATTCACAGTATCTTTTCAAATTTGCACCCAGATGTAAGAATCAGGGAAAGTATGTTCTATCAGTACTATTAGTAATTTTTAGCTTAAGTGGTGTGAGGGTATAATAGCAATATAACAACAACAGTGAAACTATAAGCTGTAACTGTATTAATGCACAAGTCAGCCAAAACTGACTTTGACATTTGTGTAGTAGGAGAATATAAAAATAACTCATGACAGTAGCATAATAAAAACATAAATGATACTAACACAGCTGGTAGATTTCACCACAGTGAAAGGGTTCTACAGGCAACATGGGGGAAAAAAAGCATCTCAATACATTAGGTCTCCTTTTCCTGCTGGTACAAGAAATTTAGGATCAAGCAGTCTCTCAAATGTTAGCCATCTATCTACTCCTGAACTGAATGTTTTGGTGAAAAACTCCTGTGCATAGAACAAATACTCTTGTAAACTTCTCTACCCTTAATCTGAACTAAAAAGAAAATGTAGAGTTAAGTATAAAATTTTCCCACTCAACCACTTCATTCTAACAACTGACAATCAAAAACACATTAGCTGCTGTCAGTCACCATCACAATTTTATAATGTTGATATCTGTATAGCAGGAATTTAATCAACATGTCAACTCATTTCACATATGTAAACACTCAGAAGCTGATTCAGTCATGATAACCCTAACTATACTAGAGATTTTCAAAAAACTCAATTTTTACTCCTCCAGCTACCACTGAAATGTACTGTGAATGGGAGAATTAAAAATAACTGCACTAGTATCCTCAGACAATAGATAGTGAAGTAAAAGCACTAGCTGTGGGATAAAATAAATATCACACTGAGAAAACCACCAATATCTAATTTTCAGTGCTGGCCCCAGGGGCAAAGGAGACCTGAGAGTACAGGGCTGACGCCTAAAGCACTGCAGCTCAGCAAAGTCAGTGCGCACCAACAGGGCTGAGGAAATGCAGTTCCCTCAAAGAATGCCTCCCTCAGATAACTGTGAAGTTGAAACTCCAAACACACTCCCCTCCCTAAGATAACAGAGGCTTTGTTTAATTACAGCAGTGGTCCCACAAAGCCGTGCTTGCAGGAACAGTTGGTTTGAAACTGGTCTGCCTGGGAATAATCACTGGAATGGTCCAACAACCCACAACTTATCCTGAATTACAACTGTCCACCAGTGTAACACCAACAGCACCAGTGCAGAGTCCTGAGCCAACTCTGCATTCCTTAAAGCTTGAATATTACTGTGTGTTCATTTCAATCTGAGACAAACAGCTTGAGATTCAAAAGTCTCTGTTAAGGAGTTACAGCACAGTTGCTTGACCCTGTATTTGAGCTCATCATTCATTCCCAAGCTTCTCCTCCCAGGGCGAATTTGGCACAAAATGTGCTGGTCTAGGGATTTCTCACAGCTCCCGCTGTTCACATGCAGACTTTTCACACTGAAGCACTTGGCTGGTGTTGAGCTCTAGACTGCCATGAGTGCCACTGCACTTATTGGGATGCAAACGTGCCAATGAGGGAGAAATTCTGAAAGCAGAAATGAAGAGCTAGCAGGCATTTAACACAAAATATCTGACCAGCGTTATGTTTCTATACAATGAGCTGTCAGCAACAAAAGTAAAAGAAATATGATGTTGAACTGTTCATTTTAGTGCATTTCAGTTGTTTTGAAGGAACTGCTGGTTCCTATCACTGTTTTGATATTTTACGAATATAACCAAGGCCCTGTAACAAAACCACAAAGCCTCCTGCTGTTAATGTTGTCCATTATTTGTTGAAGCATTATTCCCCATACAGCTGGAAGTGGGGAAGACAGAAGGTACATAAATAATGACATTAAGGCACAAAATCACAAAGAGTCACAACTCTATATTTGGGGTGACACTGGTCTTAAAGATACACCACTAACATAAGACAGTCCACAGGCCTGAGCTTAAAATCAGAATCTGGAGCACAATTTGGTCACACTTCATGTTAAAAATCCATGCGAAATGGTTTACAGAGGCTTAGTATGTGGTTAATAGATTCTTTAAGACATATTGTAAGCTCTTGTAACTTTTGTGGTGATTATACATCGTTGCAAATGTTTCATGTACATCAGAAGAAAGTGATGCAGATGGTTATGAGTCACATTTGACTCTCTAATAAACAACCTATAATTATTTATTAAAACACCGACTAATCTTTTATTAACTTTTCACACACTATATATGGATTTCTTTGTTCCAGGGCTGACTAGCTGTCATTTCTCAGAACACTCAACTTCCACCATTATAAAACAAAGATGACAAAAGTTGGACCTTATAAAAATAAGTTATGGACCTTATAAAAATACTACCTAAAGTTAAGATTCTATGGCGTGAATTATACAAGTCAACTTGAGCTACACAGTTTGGTTACTATCATGACTCCTTCTTACAATAATTCTATATATTTCTTTGTCACAGAAGAGTTCCATGACACTTAGTTTTTTTTGAAATATATTCACAATTCTGGTTAAAGTCTCACTGCCATATTTGTATAAAATATCCACACAACAGTCAGTATCAATCCAGAACTATGAAAAATTTTATCTCCTTTATGTGTATGGAACTGAGATGTGCAAAGATAAAGGAACACATTTTCCTGGGAGATCTTTGCTTTCACCTTCAGCCCACAGTGTGCGTACACTGAGGAAAATGCCTGGGTTCAGTTTTAGGATAAGGAATGCAGAGTAAAATGCAGCACTCCAGCTTCCCTATGCTATGGGATATAGCTATGCTGTTACAACAGGATCATCCTGTCACTACTTGTGAATATCAGACATGTATTTAGATAAAGTCATCAACCATTCAGGGCTGAGGACACCTGGGATATATGTAATTCCATCCTCTTTGTGTGGGATTGTTGTATTCTGCCAATCCCAACTCATAATAAAATAATAAAAATGTGAGCCAGGCCGCAAAATGATATTTCTTTTAACTTCAGTTTTTCTTTCTGAACTACCTTAAAACCCTATTGGTTTTTATCAACGAATATTCTCATTTTCCAAGTTTTCTAATCATATCTTACAAGTATAGGAGTTAGAACCTTGCTTTGCAAGTTCTTAAATGAAACCTAAATTACTTCTGAAAAAGAAAAGCAGCCCCAAGACTTGTTAGAAAGCCAAAGGAGGTGGAAATACTGTATTTTTTACCTTTTCTGAACATACAATTTTCCTCCCAATTAAATCAGACATTCTATCTAGCAGGTAAATTTGAATTATGCCCAACTCCAAGGAAATCCAAGGACCACACATTGCAGATTTTCTTGAATCGAGGTTAATGTAATTTCTACAGATGCCTCTACGCCATCAAGATCCATCCTAGCATTTTCATCAGTTTAATTATTGGTTCTATGAAGATCCAAGAAGAATACAAAAAAGGAAAATAAGCGGAACCATTTTTAACTCAAATTAACAGATTTTGATTGAAAGACTGGGCAAAGTTCCAGTGGGGAAGTGTGTGTTTTACACTATCCAGACTGCTTTGTCCTTTCCTTCACATAATGCTAATGAGTAACAGGGTAAC
The DNA here is from genome assembly GCA_013390045.1 of Picathartes gymnocephalus. NCBI lineage: Eukaryota > Metazoa > Chordata > Aves > Passeriformes > Picathartidae > Picathartes > Picathartes gymnocephalus. Next base: position 655,896 of record WEKY01058267.1, read on the forward strand.
TTGAAAATCTGAGCAGTGAGGTGTGCTATCATTTGGGTTAGTCTATTCCAGTCTTAAGAAGGATTACGGATTGGGAACTACAGCTCTGCTGAGGTGTGGAGCTGCATTAATGGTTTTATATGTAATACTAAATCACTAGACCTGTTCCTGCCATTCTTAAGTATCAGACTGCATTTGATTCCCCTCTCAAACAATTAGATCGAGCATCTGCAATTCAGCAGAACAGAAAAGAGCAAAGGGGAGTCACCAGGTGTTAAGCAAGAAAATGCCTGTATACTCTGCCTACACCACGTAAACAGCCTGATTTTTGCAAGCCATTCAAGAAGGAAATCAATGCTGAGTATGTTTTTAATACTCCTTATGAGCCAAACAATATTTTTATCTCTTCTCTTCTGAGGAAGGTAGTTAACACAATTGTTTGGAATAATTTTCCATGGAGATGCTATATTAAAAAATTTATAATATTCTGGAGTAACTCTTCACAGATGACAGTGATTTTGACTCTGGAAGAGAAAGGCTGCACAGTTCCAGAACAGTTATTCTCCAGTAGCTAAAATGGTATGTTTCCTCATGTAAACATGGACACTAATGGATTCTCTTCAGATGATTAATCCTATTTATGGTTCTTCTATCCAAGGGAACAGTTTCATTCTCAACTAAAATTGATCTGAGTCCGTGCTTGTGTCAAAAGTGATGGTCCCTTCTCATCCTTTGGCTGCATATGCCTACTACTTTCCTCCTGTAAACATTAGTGTCTTTATGATTGCCCAAGGATCCAAAGGAAAGAAGAAAATTAATCCAAGACTGAAAAGGGATAGTTTTCATAAGGATCAATATGTGATCTTCCTGTGCACAAAGCTCCCTAAGATGCATGCTGGTGGAATAAAAGATAATGCAAGTGCAATAAAAGTGGGGATATCCCATTTGGTGTCTGTGTGAATTTGTATCAGTTGAAAGTAATAACTAAAGTATCCCCCAGCATAATTTCCCTTTCCTTCTTTCCATAAGATATGTCTTCCTTTTAAAATTATAACATGAAACCTTATAAAAATTATAAAACAAACAATTTGCATAGAACATAGTATTCAGCTGACTTTTTCTTTTTTCTTGTCCTCATGGGTAGAAACTTTTTGCTACCAAGAAAAATTTTTATAAAATGCAAAGCTTGATTTATGCATTAGGTCCAAAATATAGGTTATTTAATGTTGTTGGTAAGATGAATTATGACAGCTGGGTTACATGATGCCAATACTTTCATTTAGCAGGGGACACTTACTGAGTGACTGGCTGCTGTCAGGGCTTCCTAGTCTGTTAGCTAAATACCTGAGGTGCCATGCCTGTAAAATTGTGTCAGACAGGGAACATTCACAGCACTTTAGGCTCCTGACTCAGGTGAGGAAGTAAGAAATTACTTTCTGGATCCAATACATGCACTAGTGGGACAGTAGCTTCTCTGGAGCTCAAGTCAAAGCTTAGTGGGGGTACTGCAAATGACCAGAAAAATCTCTCATTTTTACTTGTGACTCTACAGAGAAAATCTTGACTTAAAGGAAAAAAAATATAAAGCTTGACTTTATCATGTTAATAAAAAGAATGAATGATGTATCTTCAACCTTATTGGAGTGAGTTATATAGTCCCAGGTTTCACACTTGATTTGTTTGAAGAGACTGGGTGGAAATGCAATAAGGCAGAGAGAGTGAAACTCGTAAATCATAGGAATTAAGGATAAGGAGGAGAAGCTTTGCTTTTCAATTCCACAAGCTCTATAAAAGAAAATGGAATTTCCAGAAATCCAAGACCAAATCACCTTTGAACAAAGTAATCATTTTATCAAGGAGGATTCTTCCTTAGTCTTCGACCCATGCCTCTCTATCAAAAGAACACCACCAAGAGCACTGTACCAGCATTTTCTGGCTGCTTTATATTGTTCTAGACTATCAGGAATTTTGAGGTTACAATCTTGAAAGTTCTTTTCACTTTCTCTTTTTTTTTTTTTTTTTTGTCTTGTGTTTTTTATTTGCTGAGAGATGGACAAGGCTTTAAACTTTTGATTATGGAGTGTGAAAGTGTATTGTATGTACATGAATCTCTATGATAACATCTGCACAAGGAAGATGTCAGACAAAGGTTTAAGTATTCTTGAAATAACCTCATAAATATACTCCAACATTGAGTTCTAAACTAGTATTAAGACTAGCTCATTGATTTTCTCACAGTCTGATTTGCATTGTTTTAGAAAATGTTAATTTTGCTGCTATGAACAATAGTCAAGCACATGTGACAGCATTTTCTAAGTGTTAATTTTTAAAATACTTTCAGTATAATGCTTAAGAGGGAGTCTGTGTTTCTTTCCATCAGCAATGTGTTTCAGGGAATCTTTCAGACTCCATCTAGTTACAAGTAGGTTGACCTGAAAGCCCTGAGCAAGCATGGACTCACACAGAATTCACACCCACTCCCATGTGCTGACCACATCTTCACAATTGGCCTTGTAGCTGATGTAGCATGATAAACAGGAACTCAAATTCTGCTCTGCAGAAAATGCACTTAAACTTTCTTTTCTCTTGCATTACAGTGGCCCCACACCAAGCACTATGACAAAAACTTCAGATATAAATATACATTTAACTCACGTGTAGCTAAAAAACGAAAGTCATGGGTACCAGCAGCATTTGTGTTTTGCATACAACCAGTTGCCTTAGGCCACTAGAGGCTACTGTAGACTAGAAGTAATACTCATTTTTCCAGACTGTTCTGCCAAATATTGCTTAAAAAGAGAGGGCATGGAAATAGGAGTTAACACACTTGATATGATGAAGTAACTTCGAAAAAAAAAAGAAAATTAAGTACATCTATAAAGAATATTTTTGCCAGCTCCAAAAGATTTCTACCAGGAGTCTGAACAGTGGCATTAATTAAAAACAGAAATTGTTTTCTACTAAATAGATTCATCAGACTTTGAATTACCTTACACTCAAGGTCTTAGAGCAAAATTTAAAATTTCTCTTCCCTAACCCTCAAAACCTCACAAATCATCCTGTTTTGCTCTCAAACAAGTTTCTAAACAAACGCACTAGAAACAACCCACTGTTGCTGTAGGCTTTGATGAATCCTTTAAACCAAGGTAAATTACATTAGATTCGGATTAGAACTCCTCATGTCTACTTTATATTCTCTCTCATTTTCATAAAGATCATAGGGGCTCAGGCCTATATGTCCTCGATATGCTTTATAATTTTTTTGCTCTGTTTTCCCTCATATGCAATAGCATACCTTTTTAGTTACAAAGAAAAAGTGCATCTACATGAAGCAAACATATCTGGACTAGAGAAGTTATGTGCAAATCTAACACACAATGGCACCAACACTCATTTCTGAGAGCTCAGCAGCTGTTTATAGCAAAAAAAGAAGTGAGAAAACGCATCCAACACTTTGCATAGTTTATATTCTTATCCAGAGTAAGATTTCAGGCATTTGACAAGTGAATAAAAAGCATGATATAAAAGTAATCATTAGCAGCATTATGTAGAACTTTTTATGAACATATTTAGCATTAGCTCCTAAGGGAGAATTTTAAAATGAGAGATGATCTGCTGCAAAGGGAATTTAAAGGGCATAAGGCAAAAAAGGAATTAGAAACTCTAAAACTAAAGAATTAACACCAAATTATTGCTGCAAATTTACTTATTACTCAATTCTTAAAGAATTTGCACAGATTCACATACTAAAATCATTCTAGAACATTAACCATATTCCATCTATTTTAAATGCTGATGTTTGTGGTCACCCCAAACCCCTATTTGCTTCCTACATTGTGTTTGTACAGTAGCCAGCAGGACAGAGACATACCCGTGGGCTGGGCTTCGAACACTATGCAAGAGAATAATTCAGGAAAGACGATAGTGCAAGGGCACAAGTACAGGGAAAACCCAGTCATGTTTTGCAAACTCTTAGGTCACTGGTCCAACTGACAGCAGTAACCAGATTTTATTCGCAATATTTTTAAAAATTACCTGCTCTCAGTTAGCTGCTGTTTCAGAGTTTTCCAATTACACTCTCTGAAGCAAATGTATTTTCCCTTCAAGATGGTTTTATCTTATCTTGTTTTAACCCCTGTTTTCCAAACAGGCTGTGTAGATAGCACTGCCAAAATAATCATGATAGCGTACTTAAACATATAGAGGTTATCAAAATCATAATATAGATCAGAAGAGAAACTGGACCACAACTTGTGCAGGGATTTATCACCAGCTGGGTCTGTTAGCAACGATGACTTTAGAGACACATCTCCCTCCTGGCAAACTGCTGCTAGTGCAGGGCACTGCAAAGCTCATCCTGGCCTGGGGCCCATGCCCTGCTCTGCTGCAGCAGGCACTGCCTTGGGCCCTGCCCACTCTGGGCTGCAGCAGGGGACAGGTGCAGAGAGGTGGGCACTGTGCTGCTGGCAGCCTTCGTCTGCAGAAGGTCCAGAGACACTGCATTTCGGAACCCAAATGGAAAATCAGAACAGATGTTAGAGGAGCAGGAGGTTCTAAACAAAGGCTGCCTCTGAATCTAAGTCAAGTTTTGAGTTACACATGCACGGATTAGGACAATAATGAGTTGTCAGTCTCCAGCACAAGAAAAGTAACCATGGCTTTTTGGATCCAGTAACTGGTTTTGAGTTATTCATGAACAGTCTTTTTAGGATGCTTCAAAAACATGGTGGGCCATAATGTCTGTTCCTATGAATGAAAAACCACCAAAGGAAAAGGAGCTGCATGACATTTTACTAGTAATAAGTTAGACTTTAAACCATCATTAACATAAATTACTAACACAAGTTTCAATAAGAGCTTTCTAAGCCTTGACACTACCTCAGAGCAAAGAAATGAACATAATGTTAATGTATCTCATTCTGAGAGTATAATAATGGTAGTTTGCAACTCTTTTGGGGCTCCCATTCCTGAAGTTTTTGGTGAGCTATGCTGGACTGGGCTGGCCAGATAATGTCTTACTGGCAGTGCAATTTTACTCTGTGTAATACACTTTTAGAATTGTATTACCAAGCAGACTGCCATTATATTACACTAGTGTCTTCTGGAATAGGTAGAATTAGTAGCATGTTTTCTTTTAGACTAAGTTCATGAATAAAAAAAATTACACTGAAACAATGAGACAGAATGATATGGGCACCACGTCTGTAAGAACAGCCAGGGACAGACCTTGAACTACTGAAATGTCTGTCCTGTGCCTAAAACAAGACATGCTGATGGAAGAAGTGGTATGCGGTAACACTCAGTCACAGACTAGAGAGCAATGGATTTTTCTGTCTCCATCTGTGACCAAGTTTGAGGTTTGCATTTTTTTTTCATTTCAAGTTACATAAAATTCTTTTCTGCTCTGTGAATAGTTTAGCAGGTCACTCATTACAATTTTCCTATTTAAAAGGGCATATACAATAATCTGTGCTTGCTTGTGTTTTTCAGATAAAAAAACTTTTCAGCAAAAGTTGAATTTTTAATGCAAACACATTCTTGTACAACTCCGTTGTAATAGAGATAAGACATTCCTCCACAAGAAAAAGAGGAGCTTGCCCAGTAGTGGAAAAGAAAAAAACATTGTCTTAAAACATTAAAAATAAGCAAAATATCTGGAAGGATTAAACCAGTCAGAGAAACTCTCCACTCAAATAAAAAGTTGTCCTTCTGAAAGTTATTTTGTTAAACTTAAATACAGATGATGTTTTCTCAAGTATTCTTGTTGCCATTGTTTTAAATACCAACTTCAAAGAATATTAAATATAAGGTGGATCTTTTGCTTTCACTTACTGAACACTAACCGTACCTAGAAATTAGCAAGAAGATTGGGCTGAAGCAAAATGTAATTTAAAGTTATAGTGTAGTCCAGCATGAAACTGGAGGGCTTCCCTTTTGTTCATATGGTTTACAGAGAAAAGAATTTTATGCTGTGACTCCCTTTTCCTTTATGTAAAACTTACAGAATTTTCAACCCAAGAGAATGACAGAAGCATTTCATTCTACTGTTTCACTTCATAGCACCTCTGGCAAGATACTCCAGCACAAAGATCACTTTCCAGTGTAGCTGATAGCACACACTGAACATCTCACCGTCCTCAGCAAGCCCTAAGCATGTGCTGAAGCACTTCGATGGAGATGGACAAACTTAAGCACATGCCTAACCAATTATTCAAGTTTGGATAGATTCAAATGCACTCCCTGAAGGCTAATTTGTAGTAATTTTGAGAGAGAACATTCTTATTATAAATAGAAAACAGATTTAACTCAAAAATTTGGTGGCAGTTTAGCCTTTGGGGTGTTGTGTCAAACCAGGGTAATTATAACAGGCAAAACTGGAGAACAGCTGATGAAACTAATTTTTATTTCTTGTTGAACTTCAGTCTCAGAATATGGTACCTAGTTCTTGCTAGAATATATGCCTGTGGTAAGGAAATTACCAGTGTTGGCACTGGAGTTTGCAATTGATGATCACATAAAGGATGGTAGTAATAACTCTGATTTCAAGCATCTTACAGGCTTCAAGAATCTCACAGGCTGTTATAATGATTCATTCTAGGGTCTCAATAGGGATGAAAAAAATCGATGTAAAACACCTTAATCATAAGTCATTCAAATGACAAATGTGAAACAGATTCCAAACCTTATATCCGTTTTCTTTTTTGGTGTTATGTGAACAGTCTTCTGATCTGGAGAGGTGCCTGGTACAGTGGCTGTAACTGTGTAAGCCATGGGCATATAAAAAACTGTAGCTGCATAGTCAGTCTTTATGGGCAGCTCATATTTTAGGAGGTGTCAGATTGGTTTGAGTGTCTCAGTATTCACAAAGAGGATGTTTCTCAAAACCACTAATAAGTTTCTTTTAAGTGCAGATGGATAATTATAACACATTTATAGTCAGTCATACTAATATAGTTAAAATTTATATTATATTTATGCACACAAGTTTATCAAAAAAGGTATGTGGACTGATTTGTAGTGAGAGATAAGAGCTAGATATTTACATTTTGAAATTATTTAATTTACACCCATTTGTGTGTAACTTTAAGCAGCTATTTCAAGTAATCTTATCCATCATTTACAAAGCCCACTACACACTTTGATGAGTCTGTAATCCCTGAGAGGAGCAAGGAGTAAAGCTTTTAACTATATAATACAACAAAGGAAAATAAAGAATTTGTAAAATTCTTCCACATTCTAAGGACATGGGAGAAACAATCCTGCTGAGATGGTTGCTGCCAATTCACTCTGGTTTTTCAGTGTTATTCCCCTCTACCCTCTTGCTACTGGTTTTCAGACTTCCCTGCTGCTAATTTTGGTCTCACTGCTGTCAGTTAGTGATTTTTACCTTGCTGCTAGAGTGGTAATGAAAACAATGGCAAAATCCCACTTTAGGGAAGATCTAAATTAAATGGCATTAATTTCTATCACCTTTAAAAGTCAGCACCTCTCACCAAGCAAGTGCTAACTATGTATACCCCCACAGCTAATCTTTAGGATCTGAAAGGATAAAACCAAACTGGGCTAAGAAGCAACCTATCTGTTATAACTTTCATTGGCCAAATCCCATGTTTTCATTAATTCTAAAGAAAAAAAAAATGAATAAAATGCAATGTGCCAGAATAGCATTAGAGAGAAGTGCAGTGGCATTAGTGCTTTTGGTTTTCAGTAAAGTCAGAGGAATGAAGAAACTGAAACTTCAATAGAATCCTCCAGTTAAGTCAAAATTCATTGAGAGGAAAAGAATTTAAAATAATGTACAGTTGTAGCAGAAAAAACATGATAAATTAAACCAACCCCTTGTTAACAGTGATACATATACACATATTTGAATAACATAAAAGCATCATTAGTAACTTGTATGAACATATTACTCCATATCATTAGGTTTCAAAAATTGTTTTCAACATAACAGAAAGAGTGAAACTTTAATCACAGACGACTGAGTTCAGCCCAATGCAGGAGGAACGTTTCACAATTAATTCTCTTGGCCCAGACACAGATGCCTGAAAATTAGATTAAATAGATCCACTAAAACATTATTTGCCCTTATTAATGTTGAAGTCCCATATTGCATATTCTCTAATTACAAATATTTTCCACAGATTAAATTACATGATTGAAGTTCTTCTATACCTTTAAAATTCTCATCTTCTTAATTCTTTATCCTACTTTTACTTCCTCAGACCAAACCACTCCCTCCCATTGCTGAGAAATTCACCATACCCAAAATTTCTCCTACTCTAAAAACTTTTACTTAGTCAGTTGACAAGAATATATTTTATTACGTCCTGATTTCCTTCAAATAACATAATAAATAGTGAATGCCCATATTCCTTCTTGAAACGTCATTATTGTTCATATAAAATAAAAAAAAAAAAATCTAATTTTTGAAGACTAATTTTTTTCAGTCAATTTGTATTGTCTCATTTTCCATCATTTGTCCCCACTAATCACATTGCTTAGCCCTGATTCACTTGATTCATAGCTTAAAACATATTTTAATTGTTTATAATTGATTTTCATGTCTTATCTATAATGAAAGTTATCTTCTCTATATTGATCTCAAACCTCTGCTCTTCACTACATTTCTGCTTTAGTTCAAGCATTTGAGTGCTTTACAAAAGGTCTTTTCAGGAACTGATGGCCTTGTTATTCCAAAATGCTTTAGTTTTTTGTTTGTTTGGTTGGTTTTTTTGTTTGTTTGTTTGGTTTGGTTTATTTTTTTCCTCCTTTCTTTTGGAATGCAAATTCCTTGATCATTTTCAAGTTTCTTAGTGTTTTGTTGATGGGTAGATTTAGTCTTCAGGAGAGTCTTCCAGACCATAGGAAGTCTGTGGTTTGCATAGATGGCTTGGAAAAAGCAGTGTGTCAGAAAAGCTACAAAGACCCCTGGGGGACGGAATGAAGTCTAATGGCAAGACTTGAGCTAGAGAAGTTCTGATGCTCATTTAAAGTACTTTGGGGTGCCAAGTAGTCCTGGAACAGCCTGGATATCAGAAATTACATGTGTGATTGACAGGTATGTTTTCTACCCTCCCCTCAGCTGCGCCAAGTGCAGCCGATGCTCTTTTCCAAGGAATGTGAAGAAGAGATTTCTCTAAATTGAAGATGATATCTCTGTTTCTAGCTATTGTCTCTGGGTAAAGCATAATTTTCAGGTATTATTATTTAAGATCATTCAGTGAATATTTAATCTAAACATTGTTTTCAAAATCTTCATAGATTCTGTATGAGATTCAGAGCAGGGACATAGTCTCTGCTCCTTAATGGAAAGGCCCTCACTGTCTGCTTTCACTCAGAACTTGCTCTATTTGTCACAAATAAAATTTATAGCTTTACCAAAGGTGATTTTGATATAGCTGTTTATGAAATCTATCTTTTAGAAAGTCCATGGAGGACACAGGCTCAAAGGATTCCACAGCTGAATTCATGAAGGCAAATATACAAATCTTTTCCCTTTCTATTTCTCTACCACATGCTAATACGCCCTCTTCCTGAATAATCACAAGGAGAAGTTAATACAGAACACCATTTTCCCTCTAACTACCCCACTCTAATACCTCTTATTCTAGGGTTTCTTTTTCAAAGCTTTTATTAAAAAGGAAATCTACGACAAGGAGTATTTTCCAAAAAGAGTAGTTGTTGGGTTGCATACCCAAAGCATTTGCAGGCAGCAATATTCAGACACACTGTGGCTGTAATGTCCACTTGATTTCTACACCCTTCCTCAAGGACTCACTGTCTTCATAGCAAATAAGCCAGGGTTCTAGTGTTTTCATTTCACTTGTAATGATAATCAAGAGGCAGAGGGCAAGCACTAACCTATGACAAATGATATGATTACTATATAATTACTGAGTTTCTAATAAACAGACTTCAGATTTACTCTATTGAAATAAAAAAATAATGATTTCAATAAACAAACATAACAAAATGTTAGTAACTGGTATAAAAGGAACATATTCTTTCAGCCTCACACTTGATTGATGCATTCCACAGTGAAATCAACATAACAAGTCTTTTGTTTTCTTTGTGTCTGTCATTTTACAGTTTTGACATGTAGACATTATTTAAGGAAAGAAATGTAAATATTAAGAGATCTGGTTTAGCTATCAAGACTGGAAAATCAGATTGACTAAAACAGGATAAAATCCCAGACACTATCTTGCATGTTGTCTGCACTCTAGGCCTTGGAAATGGCAATGGCTGTTCTGATTAAATGTGTCACTTGTTCACTGAGAAAAATCACGCCTGTGAACACAAGGGCTACCCAGAGAGAGGCATAAGAATGTGGCAGTGCAGCAGAGACAGCAAACTGAGAGCCAGCAGGGCCCACACAAAGGGAGATTTTACAAGTGGGAGAATGAGCAGTTACACAACCTGGATTTGCATACTGGCCCCAAAGGAAGAGAGAGAGACTGGAAAATAGCTCACACACAGAAGAAAACCCAGGGTAGCCAGAAGCTAAAAGAAAGCTTTTATTGCAGAGTGTTGGAACAGAAAGATAATGCAAAATCTCAAAGTTGCATGGGGACAACCTAATGGTGATTTAATAATACTAAAGAGGAAAAGGAGGGGGTAACAATGCAGTAGAATTGCCCAGTGGTAGCCATGTGGGCTCCAGGAAAACACTTCTGGACTACAGGAACAGCTCGTTCAGCAGCAGCTCGCTACACCCCTGGGGATATACTTGTCATGTGTCACTGTTTGGCACTGCAGCCTGTCAGATACAAGGACACGTGTGCCTCCCTCCCTCTCCAGCCTTTTCTGGGACTCTAACACAGCTCTTCTCTCCAGCCTGGATCAGCTCGTTGGGATATTAACTCTGGTGCAAGCCTACAAGGGGGGCTCAGGCCTGTGCCTCACTCTGCTGTTTGGACATGCCTATGTAGAAGAGGTACAGTTGTGCCTATGTCAGGCTCGAGTGGATGAAATAAATACTTTCTCATACATTTATTTTATTTTGTATTGAAATGCCCCTGCCCTATCACAAGTTGGTCAGATGCACTGACACCAAACAGACAATGGGAAGACACCAAACATTAAGTGGCCCCATCTGCACAGTAGCCAAATGCCTACCATTAACCATTCTCAGCTGCTCCTCACTGCAACACTAAGAATTTTTTTGAACCATACTTTCATAAAAATATGATGATGATGTTCATTTTTAATTCCTGTGGACAAAGCATAATAGGTCATGCATTTTTTATCTTCTGTATACTTTTTACTATTTTAATATAATTTCACAATTAGGTAATGTCACAAAATGCTATAATACTGCTATAATGAAGGAAGATTTGGAAAATTGGTATTTCATACTGAGTGAAACAGTTATACTTTTTCCAGACTCAAGGGGTTTGTTGTCTTGTTTTCTTTAATGAGTTTGGCAATTCCTTAATAATCAGTTTAACTTGTACTATAAAGTAAAAATTAACATTAAAATATTTAATGTCAAATTATATTTTTCTGAAAATTTATATTTTCCCGAATATTTGTATTTCTTTACCGAAATTGAAACTTTAAAATGGTGATATTTCTTGTAGAATTAAACCTGGATATTTTGCTTAGCTTTACTCTTCCATCTATTGAAGAATGTCACATTAACTGAATGGTACAGTCACTGATGTACAGGAGTGACATCCACTCGAGTGTGAGTTGTGTGCCACTCCCTGCAAAGCCTGCTGGCTGTTTCAGCTCAGCTCATGTGTATGTTCATAATTTTAACTTTGCAGGTCCCTGGTTTGAATTCATGTCAAGTGCCAGAGGTTGGATCTGCACTTGTAGCAAGGGAGGAGGAAAGCGACACCTGGTTCATGCCTCTAACTGGGATTTTGGAATGAGAGTGAACAGCGGTAAACCTACTGGCTTTTCTTAATATGGCATCATCAAAGCTTTCTAAAAATGTGGTATGATGTGTGGGTCAGGCTTTTTTCTTTGCAATTTCTATCACTGAATTGCTTTTGTACAGATTTCCATATTCTAGACTGTGTTAATTATGCATTACATAGTTTCTGTGAACAATTCCTGGTAGCTCAGTCACTGTTCATTTTGGCTTGACATATGGGTCACAAACATCCTTGATTAAGTAACCATGTCAGTAAGCATCAGCTACTTAGAATAAATATAATTCTGAATTAGGAATTCACTTTCCATCTTCTGTGATACCTCTTTCAAAACTGTAGGAACAATAAAGTCACTTCTTCCAGAAAGTGAAGACTGGGAAATCCTTGCAAGTTGAAATTTCTAATAGAGAAACAAACAAGCAGCCAAGAAAAACAATGAAGTATTCCTACCACACTGTGTTTATACCACTCCCATGCTTATAGGTATTTGTATAGAGTTCAGAATTCTAACTTTTGTTGCATACAAATAATGTCAGATTCTGAGGGGGTTTTCCTATACAAAACAAGATTTAGGAACAAAATGTTCGACTAATGACAATATCTGACACGTGACAAATACTAAATAGTGCATCACAAACTTTTATATGACACGCTGAATTTAAAAGAAATTGGGATGATTACTGATAGCTTTTAAGATTTTTGACTTTTATTTTTTTACTTGTAAAGAGTTTCTAATGGCTCATTTCCTTTGTATACCTTATCACAGCCTTTATTCGATTTTTACTGCAAATAATAAGGCTATAGGTCTACATGAAAAAAGAATGATATAAATAAATATGTATGTCATGCAAGATAAAAAAAAAATATATTACAGAGCAGTATTCAAGAAGAGAATGACAGCACTGTGTACTTGAATGATAGTGGGCTTGGTGAGGCACAAAGGTATCAGCAACGCTGCCCTTGGTGCATGGAACGATGACTGGAATTGACCCTGACCCAAGATTAGCAGTCAGGCGTGTCACTGGAAGCTTTTACATAACCGTATGACAGATGTGATATGGTTATGTAAAAGAGCATACACGGGATGAATGCATCCTAAGAGTCGGGATAAGCTGCACTTAAAACTGATGTGCAGTCCTTATGCTTCCTGGGATTAAATGAGATGAGTAGCAGGGTGTGCTCTGCCATTGCAGCACACATTTGAACACATTCTCTGATCTTCTCCTTTCAAGAAATTTAGCGCTGGTGCTCCTACTGTATGTACTTTCAACTGGGGGAAAACCAGTTGAAAGATTTTCTAGATTTTAAGATTTTTTTTTTGATTGCTTCACTTTAATAGTTTTTGTCACAGAACACCAGTGTATCAGTGAATCAGTCACCTACAATAAAATATTGCCATCTCCAGGAAGCAGTTATTCTGCACCTGCAAGGCCTCCCACCTTGCATTCTAAAAAACCCCCCAAAAAACCTGATAAATTTGGCACCATAGAAAAGTAATTATATAAATAAGATCCAAGAATTATATTCTAGATCATGAGAAATGCTTGAAAATCTTTTACAAATTAGGACTGTTTTATAATTTATACAAAATTACAGTATTTTCTAAACCCACTCCAAATTTAAAATTTGTGTATAAGATTAAAATTAATGTAGGCTCAATTTCAAGGTAGAATTTGAAGCTCTTGCTTGCTTTTACCCCCTGTAAATATCAAACTTATCAAGAACTTCAAAAGGAAATGGCCAGCCTTTCAACTGGTCACTGATTTAACCTGCACTACCACTCCGATTTCTCTTTGGAGAAAACTTTTGTCATTCACAGTAGGAACAAATAAGAACAGACAGTGGCAATACAGCAGCAGAGAAGTGGCTGCTTGTAGATGTAGTACTTAGAAAACCACAGAAGGTGTGCTTATGAAGTTTAAGACTTGTCTTAGTCTAGTACTTCTACTATTTCATGTCATATAAGTCAGACTTTTTAAATTTAATGTTGTTTCACTAGTGAGTTGTGGACTTTTTAACTTTGCAAGAAAAGTGAGACTTGATTTACCTCTGCCATTTAAACAGCTCACAATATAGAGTGTTAACTAAAATTTCCATATTTGTATTCCATGTAGACTCTTTCCCACATCTACCAATAGACATATAATAGTAAGAACAAATGGAAAACTATAAGGAGCCAATCCTCATACAAAAAAGGAATTCACTATTTTAAATATGTGGATTTATCCCAGCGCAAAACTGCTTTCTCAAGGACTGCATCAACCCAGCCACCTACTTGACAAATGAAATCATATAATCATATAATAAGACCATAAACAAAGTTCTGTGATAGACCCTCAGCATAACAATTATAATTTCTTCTCCAGAAACAAAATATTTAAGTTGCTTCTGCTATTCCTTTTGGTAAAGAAGATGTGACATGGAACATGCAACACAAGAAAGAGCTAAGCTTCCACAAGCACAGTCCCAGCTGAATCAGCCCTGCTCACCAAATCAGGGGACAGAAAACTTGGAGTCCTGATAACAACTGCAGCTATGATGGCCTAGGAAAGAAGAGGGAATCCCTTATGAAGTCACTCACGAATGGTTTGTGTGAATGAAAAAAAGCACTTTAGAAGCAGCATTTACCTTTCTGTCCACACACCTCATGACAAGTTAGGAAGTAGATGTGTCTGCAGGCGCCTCCACTGAATGAACAAGCAAACATGCATAGTCTGTAGTATATTTCTGAATCATTTGTTCATTTGATGGTACTGACTGAACCCTTAGACTAATTTAAAGTCCTTGGATGAGAACCTCAATTACAAGAAGGACAAAATGTAAGCAGAACTTGAGACACCTACTCAAGATATTTAAGTAAAATGTAACATTATAGAGCATAAAAGCATCAACTACCTTTCACTGACAAAACAATTTTCAACTTAGAAAAGAAAAATCCTTTAAAGCTGTCAACTATTTCTTTCATTTGAGATGATAGAAACCCCCAGTATTTCTAAGTCTTGGACACTTAGAGTAAGTCCTGGAAGTTGTCCCACTGACAGTTGGTTTTTAGGACTTCTAAAGATTCAGACCCATGCAAACCCTCAGAAAACAGTAAGTAAAATTTCTGAAACCTTCATACAGGGGGCAGATGAATTTCACCATGTGAAAATCTAAATTTTGTGGGAAAAGAGATACAGATTTAGGCTACATTAATGCTCCCATTTATGCCATATTGCACTGAGACCCTGATGGTTACAATGAACGCCATACAACACACAGAGAGGTACGATTATAGGAAACAAACAGGACTTTCTTAGGCTAAAAGTTATAGGTTTAACATGGACTGAAATACAAGAGGTTTTCAAATTCTGGCCAGGCCTCCTGCTCGCAGTTCTATGGGTTATTGCAGACAGAACATATTTCTCCACTTACACTCCTCTTACAGTCAGTGATTATGGTTCATAATCAGGAAATACCTACTGCAGACAACAGGTCTAAAATAATCAGCAAGAATACCTGAATTTTCATCACTCTTCCATCAACTATAGCTATAAACTGAGCTGGTCCTAAGCTTGTTCAGAGCTGAAACTTACATTATTTGCACCTTTTTCATCATCATGTGCTACATCAGGAAGCTTCAAATTAGCCTTTAGCCCTCCCATCCCATTCATACACATGCTGAGAAGCCTGTAGCTCACTGCCCCATGCTTTCCTGTTCTCTGACACACAGCAGGAGACTGACTGAATTGTTGCATAGGTCCCCAACAGCAGCCTTATTTTGGGCAATCCTGTATATGGCAAATAGTGTTCATTAGGCTTGTGGGCTGTAACAATGTCTAAAGCCTTAAATGCCCTTGAGAAACATGGAAGAGAGACTATCTTCTTGTGAAACTGGTATTCCATGAAAATAAGCATGAGTGGGCAATTTAAAATCCAAAGGAGTTCTGCTATCTGCTCCAGTGGAGCTGGAATTTCAACAAGAGCCTATGAATGTAAATCTCATAAACTGTAATATTCCCAGGCCCTACGGTCTCCCTCTGTCCAGACACTCATGGTGGAAGCAAAACAACACTGAATCACTCAGGGCCCTTCCTTCTTTACCAAACACC
>WEKY01058268.1:0-15198 GCA_013390045.1 Picathartes gymnocephalus
TTTTTTTTTGGAACAAAGTCTTCACTTGAATCTAGTGAAAAAATGTAGTTTGAAACTTTTCTTTGTATACAAGTGTATTTGCCAGCATCGTTGGTGTGACAGTAGGTGAGTCTGCAAGTTTATCTCCTCTTAGTAGAATTGTAACCCAAGCCATCGGGCAGGAGAGGCTGGAGCCGCTGGCTCTCCAGCCACAGGGTCTGTCCCAGCCATTCCCAAATGCATCTTGACACTCTTGCACAAACGAGGAATAAATGTCCACTGCTTTTGGTCTAAATCTGTTCCTCTTGTCTCATCTCTCATGTCCTGGTGGCGCAGTGCTGGGCCGGTGTGAGCCCTCCTGCAGGGAGCTGTGTCCCTCTCCAGAGGCACGAGGAGCCTGCTGCTCTGCTGGAAGGGAGCTTGTGGCCACGTGTCCTGGCTGAGGGACATGGTAGGGTCACAGGGGAGGGGGAGATTGGTGTGCAGGGCTGCAAACTCGGGTTGGGGCACCTGAAACTCAGGGCACTCATGTTATCTGCAGGGTGTTGGTGTCTGGGCTGTCTGGGAAGCAGCCTGTGGCCCTGGATAACACCTATGGCGTCAAAACTGGAGTGTAAGCTGGTGACTGCTGGTGTGTCTGGGGTTTGTGCCAGCCTGGATCCATGGCTTTGCCTTTCCTGCCCTGTTGTGCTCCTGCTGCACTCCCCTGTACACCTCAGGTGGAGTTGGCCTCCCATGTTTTTCCATGGGGTCACTGAGAGGTACAGGGAGGGGGTTGCACTGATGGTGAACAGTTTGGGAGGATTCTTTTTAACTGCTTTGCAACTGAGCCACCCAAGAATGATTTTTTTGTGACAGATCTGGCTGCCTTTGGGAATTGGCAGTTACTGGAAGAGATCAGAGACCATACTGGGGGAGAGGCAGAGAGAGGAGAGAGCAGTGACAGCTGAGGGAACTGAGGAGGATGGTTTCTCTTTCTGCTGGGGCAGGAGCCACAAACACAAGGTGAGAGGATATTAATAAGCCACACATTCATTGAAACAGTCCCAGATCTGTAACAGTCCCAGATTGGAGGATGCATTTGTGCTCATGTTAGGATGAGCTCATTTGCAGTGAAGTGTTTAAACAGTTCTGACCTTTTTGCTGATGGCATGATGGCAGTTGTGGTGTAGTAAAAGCAGGTATGGTGATGTCTGAGATGGGAGGATGTGCTCTGTGTACCTCCTGTGGGTTGACTATGTGTTGTTGAGGGTTGTACTGTGAACTAGATGGAGAAGACTTTATCATTTAACTGAAAACCTGACCCAGCTTAGCTATTTTTGGGACTAGAAACTTGCTCCTTGGAAGCTGTGCATTGAGTATGTTCTAATGTCAAACAGCACATGAGGCCAGGGGCTCTGGTCATTGCCTTTCCAGGAATTCTGAGCGTGTCATGTCATCAACCTTTTCCATCCCTGTCCAGTTTATCTTGATTTAGTAATTTAGGTT
This sequence comes from Picathartes gymnocephalus, assembly GCA_013390045.1. Classification (NCBI taxonomy): domain Eukaryota; kingdom Metazoa; phylum Chordata; class Aves; order Passeriformes; family Picathartidae; genus Picathartes; species Picathartes gymnocephalus. The sequence goes on from WEKY01058268.1 coordinate 1,468, forward strand.
CCCTGCTTCCCTTTGCATGGCTTTCTTTGTGCCTTCTGTGGATGTAGCTTGTTCATGCAATTCCCTTTTTCCCTATCATGTGCTAAGTGTGTTTTATTTAAAAATAGTGTTGGGCTGCTTAGAACCCCTAGCTCTGGCAGCAAAGCTGGAACACTGTGCCTGGATACATTCGTTGTGCTCATCAGTGCCTGTCCACTGCTCAGAGTGACCCAGAGGAGGAATGTGATCCATTTTGGAACGTCTTGGCTCTGAGCAACCACTGGTCAGTGTGCAGGAGTTGGCTTAAACATTCCCGTGGCTCAGAGCCCAGCCTCCGTGGGGCTGCAGACTGGGATGGAGCTGATCCCTGAGGAGTGCTGGAGACCTGATTACTGTGCTTGAAACACCTAGCTTGTCCTGTGGTGGGATGTGCTGCTGCATTTCTGTCATAGTTTTTGGGCAAGGCAAGAGGAATTTTAAAACATATTTTTTGTTATTACCGTGTTATCCCAGTGCTTCCAAGTAAGCTGCAACCTGAAATGTCCTCGGACTCTTCTGTTCAGTCTGCATCCATCAAATGATGTGGAAAAACAAGCAGGACTAAGTTGGGTATGCTCTTGTGTCCTTAGTGGGCTTAGCAAATTGTTCCCTGTCCCATGCCTCTGAAGGCCTGGTCTTTCCTGGTGTTTGGCAGCTGTGGCTGCAGACAGCAAAGCCTGGCTCTGTTTTTTGATGGCCTTGGTCATCTTCAGCAGCAAAACATCTCTAGAGCTGTTCTTGTTCCCAGTTCTGATGTACAGGAGAAGATGAGAATTCCGAGGGAAGGTGGATGGGAAGCTCTGCCCAGTGCAAGGTGCCTTTCCTTGTGCATGAGCAGCTCTTGCTGGGGGGAGCAAGGCAGGAGACCCGGGGGTGTGGGAGGTGCAGAAACTGCTCCCAACAGTTAATGTGTCACCTTGCTCTGAAGAACCAGGATAACAAACCACCTCTGAATGTGCTCAGCACTCCCATTCCAGGCGGAGGAGCCCCTGCATGAGGCTCCAGGCATGCCAGTGCATCCAGGCAGAGCTTGGAAGTCACCTCCTCGGAGAATAAAATGCTGGAGGTGTATCTGAGTGGCAGGAAGGCTGTCCCCATGAAATACAGAACCTCAGAAAAGTCTTCCCATCTCTGCAGCATCAGGGAAGCCTCCCTCCCTCTCCTACAAGTAGCTGGAATGGAGTTTCATCACCACAGTTACTGCTTCCTTCCACTCTGTGGCTCTTTGAGTAGGCCTGGAGCAAAAAGCTCCAGATCCCAGCTACTGGGCTTTGGCAAACAGGGTTTCCTACAGGGACTGCACAGGGACAAGAGCATTGAAGGGTGCCTGATGGAAGGTTAAAAGCAGGACAAATCCTGCCGTGCAGCTCTTGGGATGCATGGACACCAAGCCCTGTGTGAGTGACTGTGCTTGGAGGCTCCAGGAGGGATCCCTGCAGCCGCTCCTCGCTGTCCCTCCCTCACCTGGAAGTGTGTGTGACTAGATCCATGCTAACACTGTCTGTGCTCTTGTATTGTGTTGCAATTTGATCACCATTAAATAATTCCCTTAAACTCTCTGGCTTGATTGCTTTTTTTTTTTTTTTTTTTTTTTTTTTTTTTTTTTTTTGCTTTTCACATTTTTTTTTTTTTGCTTTACCTGTGCCTTTTGCCCATTTATTTTGGCTTACATTGCTTCTTTTCGTCTTGTGGCTGCTCTGTCCCTTCTCCCTGAGGCTCCAGTTCTGCATTGTCCCTCTCTCAACCACCTCCGGTCACCTTCATCTTGTTTTTTACGCTTCCTGCAAAACCTGGTTGCTCTGACCACAGGCAGTGCTTTGTGGGTGACCTGGAGTGGCCTTGGGGGTTGTTTGTCTGTCTTCATGCAGAATTCCTTATGCTCTCACCAAGCCCAACACTGTCCCCTTCCTTTTTGGGAGTTGCGACTTGATAGAAAGTTTGTTGGTGCTCTGATTTCATCATGAGCTGCTTGCAGCACCCCAGTCCTTGGTCCAGTGGGCTCACTTGTGAAAAGCTGGGATCAGCTCTGGAGCCAGAGCACAAGGCACGAGGGATGCTGGGGGAGGCTGGAGCTGTCATGACTGCTGGTTCCCACCGCTCATGGCTTTCTCTTTCCTGGATTTGGCACCCACAGGTTCTATTTTATTGTGCTTCTGCCTCTGTGTTCACCCCCTTCTTCCCTGTGTGAGATGAGTTAGTTTTTATTGTTGTCAGGTGAAACCACCTTGGGGCGAGGGGGGTTGGCTGTGTTTACCATTCTTGTCCTTTCATGAGCAAATCTGTTGCTCAACACATTTCTTTGGGTTGAAAGGGCAAGCTGTTGGAGTATAGATAAAACTTGGCATTTTGAATAAGCAATGAACTGGTGTCCTGAAGCCATGAGCACCATACCCCAAACTTCGCTCTTCCCGGTGTCTGTGGCCCCTGTGTCCAGCTGAAGCTGTGTGGTCCTGCCCTTGCCCAGCCCCAGCTGCTGGAGGTGGCCTGGGAGACACATCCTGCTCTGCTGTTGGCACTGGAGGAGGTGTCTGGGCTGGCCAGGCTGGGAGAAAGGAACAAGCTGGCCTTGGGCCACCACAGCTGGGAACGAGTGCCAATGGCAGTGTTCAAAAGGGAGGAGCATTAATTCCTTGTTCTGATGGCGCAAAGGTAGACATGGAGTGGCTGCTGCAGAGCTTTCTGGCTGCCTTAAGCAAAACTGCTGGTTTGTGTCTAACCCCACTCCTGGTCTCCCCCCAAGGCACCCAAGGCAGTTGTGCTGTTTGGGAGGTTTTATTCCCTGCCTTGTGGCTATTCTTGAGTCAGTGTTCCGCAAGTTTTATTGAAACAACCTCCCCTATAGCTTGGGATGGTGATTATTTTTCTGCCCCCTGACCTGGAGCTCCGTCAGTTGCTGCAGTGCTGCTCTCAGGGGCTCTTTGGGAGATCTGTGTGTGGCCAGTTCAGTGTGGGGAGCAGGAATTCTGCAGGCCATCAGGCAAACAGAATCGTTTGGGTTGGAAAACCCTGTAAGGACGAGTCCAGCAGTTCCCCCAGCACTGCCAAGGCTGCTGCTAACCCATTTCCCAAAATGCCACATCCATGGATTTTTTTAACACCTCCAGGGGTGCTGACTTCAGCTCAGCCTGTGCCAATGCTGACCACCCTTTCAGTGAAGATCTTTTTTCTAATATCCAACCTAAATGTCCCCTGACACAACTTGAGGCTGTTTCCTCTTGTTACTTGGGAGAAGAGGCTGAGCCCCACCTGGTTCAAACCTCCTGGCAGGGAGTTGCAGAGAGCAGAGGAGTAACTTGGTGTCACCAGAGCTTCCAGGAAAGGATCACTGTACTTATACCTTACCCTTGGCTGTCACCTGCACAGCTGCAGGAGGATGTCCCAACATGTCTGATCCCCTGATTAACCCAGTGCATGACTTCCCTGATTTGTCCCCTCTTTTTCACCCCCCTTGCTTGACACCATGTGGGATTACAGCTCCGATTTTCAGGAAAACAAGTGGAATGGAGCAGTTGGTGAGGATGTGTGAGCAGGGTGATGCAGGGCAGTGAGGTGAGAGCAGCTCCTGCAGGTTCTTTTGTCAAGCAGGTGCATGTGGGGACTCACCTGCAGAGATAATGGTGTGTGTGAGATAAAGCCCAACCGTGGCACCTTGGGCTAGGTGAGCTTCAGCTCCACGTTGATCCTGCCGAGTCAGAGGTGGGATTGACCCTGCTGGATTTACCACTTTTATAAAGCTCTGTGGGAGTTTTTGCCTGTTGTAACCAACATAAAGCACTCAGTGCTTCAGCTTGCAATGCCTCCTTGGAAAATGCTGATGGAAAAGCTGTAGGAACTTCTCCAGATCCACGCTGGACACTTCATGGGAGGATGGGTTTCTGCCAAGTAGGTTTTATTGGGTCTGTTGTGGGGTAACTGTTCAAATCAGAGAATCATGTGGGTTGGAAAAGACTTCAGAGATCATCGAGTTCAACCACTGCAGTCTGAGCTGACACAGGACAGGTAAGCACAGATTCTCTATATTTAAATGCTAAGATCTTCCCTTATGTCAAATCCTGCCTTGGTCAAGTAACTCCACTCAAAAATGCTGTGTTGGCCTCTGTACGGCACCCACCAGGAAAGCCCAAGTCCTTGTCCCGAGGTTTTTTGGAAAGGGGTGGTGCCACAGCCCCAGCCCAGCCCCAGGGAGGAGCAGATGAGGCAGAACTGGGAGCACCTCCTGCCGGCAGTGCCTGGAGCCCAGTGCTGAGGGAAGGTGGGAATGACGTGGGATGAGCCTTGGGAAAGTGTTGGTGAGACCCTTTTGGTACAAAACTAAGGGGGCTTTGCAATGGGATTGAACCTCCCCTGCCTTCAGTCCTCTCGTGCATCCTGTGCACTGGCGGTTGTCTCTGTGAACTGAATGGGAATTCCTACTGTTCAGCCCATTCCTCTGCTTTCCTGTTGTCTTTTCCCTTTTTTACCTGGCACTGTTGCCTCTCTGCCAGGCCACGTCCCTCCCAGCCCCTGCCTGAGCTGCATTAGCATCATTTGAGCACTGATGTCCTCTTGGCCCAGCCCTTGGCTGTGTAACCACTGTAAACTACCTGGTGTTTCTGGGTTTGGGTTTTTTTTTTTCCTAGCTCTGCCTTCCAGCTTGTGCCATTCCCTTTGGTTGCAGGGGTTTTTGTTTGTTTAGTTGTTTGGGGTTTTGGGGGGTTTCTTTGGTGGGTTTTTTTTGTTGTTGTTGTTTGGGGTTTTGTTTTGGTTTTTAGTGGGGTTTTAGTGGTTTTGTTTGTTTCGTTTTTGTTTGGGTTTTTTTGGTTTTTTGTGGGTTTGGGGGGGGTGTTTTTGTTTTGTTTTTTGTTTTTTTGTTTGGTGGGAGAGGAAGAGGAGCTGGCACTGAGACCCTCTTGGTGTAAATAAGGGATCTGCTGAATTTATGCCCCTTTCTTTGAGCCCAAGCCAAGCCTGCCCCTGAGGTGAAACCGCCAGACCCAATAACTCTTTCCAGAGAGGCTCCATCCCTCCCTCCTTTGGGGACTGCTGGAAGCTCCAGGACTTCTTCAGGAAGCAGCAAGAACAGACCTATGGAAAGGCCAGGGTCTGAGACAGAGCAGGCCTTTGCTGAGCTGCTGAGAGAGCTGGGGTGGGGATCACACCAGCCACGGTCCCGTGCTGGCCCTGGAGCTCACAGCTCCCTCAGACCCCTGCCAGGCAGGAATGTTGCATCCTGGCTCCCTCTGGCTTTGCCCAGGAGGAGGAAGGATGCTGGGGAATCTGTTCCCAGGCAGCTGCCTGCAGCAGGCAGGGCAGGGATGCTGCTCCAAGCAGGGATGTGGCACTCTGGGCACTGCTGTACCTTCACCAGGGGCTGTGGGGAGGCTGCAAGGGACCCCTTGAGTGCTGGGGGGGTTGCAGGGCAGAAGTTTCCCCTGTAACTGTACCGCTGCGGAAACAAATATGTGGGAACTGGAGTGACACTGGTTTGGGTTGGAAGCTCCTTGTGGAAGGGGTGGGCTGGGATGGCCAGGGGAGAAGCAGCTGGATCTCCATGGGGAAGCAGCATTTATCACTCAGGTGTGATTTGTCAGGACAGCTTTGGGCTTTCCAGCTAGGAGTGGAGCTGGGCACAAGGGCAATCCCAAGCCGGGAGCAGGGAGAGAAGGTGAGCACACGGGGAAGGGGGGTCGGGGACAGCGGGCTCCCCTCTGTTCCTTCATTCGGTGTGGCTGAAAAAACACAGCTGAAATGAGGAAATATCCCCCCAGCAGGGCCCGAAATAGGGAATACCGGCAGCCGGAGGGGTTCCTCCTGCGGGTCCCGTCGTTCCGGCGGCCGCTCCGCTCCGCGCGGCCGGGCGGGGGCAGCAGAGGCCGGGAAGCGGCGCGGCCGGGCCGGGGACGGGGATGGGGATGGGGGATCCCTCGTTCCCTCCGCACCCCGCGCTGCCAGCAGGGCCCGGCACCGCCAGCACCGGCATTTAGGAACCTGCTGTCATTAGCAGTAATAAAACTAACTTATTTCTATTTTATTATTATTGTTGAAAGTCCGTGAACCACGAGTAGAGACGATGTGCTCCGCGACGCTCCAGCCCTCAAATCCTCCCCCAGGTGTCTCCTACAGACACAAAGGGCTTGTCCTGCTGCTGTGTCTGCTCAGCATCCCCTGGGAAACCCACTGAGTGGGAGAGGGCAGGCTGGGGGTTCCTCGAGCGCAGAGGACATGGGACATCACCTTATTGCTGTCTCCTCTTGCGAACTCAGGACCAGGATCGGAGATGCTGGACCTCCCCACCACCCCCTGTCTGGCAGGGGCACCGCCAACCCGGCCACCCCCTCGCTCCAGCAGCCATCCCTGGCGCCAGCCCCCTGCCTGGAGGGGCACCTCGGGGCTGCACGATGCCAGGCTGGGGTTCGCCCCCCTGGGACCCTCACACCGCCACCGAGGAGCTCCGGGCACAAGCGGTATCCCGGCCCTGGCTGCCCCGATGCCCCACAGCCGGGCTGATCTCGGGCTGCCCCTCCGGCGCCAGCTCCCTCCTCCCCGGCCTGGCTCGCTCTGTGTCCTGCCATCCTGCGCCTGTGAATAATTCACCGTCCCTGTCCCGGTTGTTTCCTTGCAGGTATTTATAGCCCGTGATCACGTCTCCTTGGAGGCAGCTCGCTCTGCCGCCGTGTAAATTTAGCTCCCGTCGTCTCTCACATGTCATGCCCTCCAGCCCTTGCGGGAGCCCTTCCATGCAGCTCCTTTCCGGCGGGGGCCGGAGCCTCCACGTCCCCCCTCCATCGCTGTCCCCATGGCCGGCCGGAGCCCCCTGGACAGCGGTGCCATGCCCGGTGTCCCCGTGCGTGCCCGGCCCCGGACTCCGGGGCAGCTCAGCTTCCCTCCGGCAGCTGCACGGGGCCACCGAGCCCTTCAGCTGCTGCGGCACGGGGGATGCTTTGACATTCCTGGGCTGCCATCTGTGCTATGCAAATCCCCCAAGCTGACGGCTGCGTGTGGACCCGCTTCCGGACCCGGCGATGGAGCTGTTATCCCGCTCCTCCTTCCAGCGGCACACGGGGAGGAGCAGAAACATCACCCTTCTCCTGCCACCCCATTGACAGCCAGCCCCCTGCTCTGCCCGAGCTGGGCCGCGGAGCGAGGAGGGAACGGGGCGGCTCTGGGCTCGGGGTTGTTCCATCGAGGTCACCTCGAGTCCCCAGGGTGCTCAGTCTGCCTGCCGCCGTCACGGTGCCCCCGTGATGGAGCCGGGGCCGGGACTTCAGCACACAGCCCGGCCGTGCTGCCCACAGGTGGGCTCCGAGGATGGGGACCAGTGGGGACTGAGCCCACTCAGCCACTGGAGCAGCCGACGGCGCGGGGTCCCCGGCACGGGAATGCGGCAGGAGCAGCGCCGTGTCCCGGGCACAGCGTGCGCATCCCCGCTCAGGGCCGAGCTGCTCCCACACCCCAGGGACCTTGTTCCCAGCCTGGGGCCTGCATGAACCACACGCAGACACACACCAGGCAGCACCAAGCACTCTCCCCACCTCCCCATTCCCCATCCCGATGCTGGTGTGCAAATACCCCCATGAGCTGCCCCAGCTGCTCCCCAAATCCACCTGAGCGGTGCTGGGGGGCTGAGGCTGTACCCAGGGGTGCCGAGATGGCAGCGAGGGGCCACCATCTCCAGCACAGCCCCCCGCTCCGTGCTCTTTAAACGCCGATCCGCTGGGAAGGTGGCAGTGGCTCCCTGGGGTGGCGAGGGAAGCGGGGGGCACGTTTGCCAGCGCGGGAGGTAATTAATGAGCATCCTGCGCTGCTCCCCGCTGTGCCTCCATCCCCCCAGGAGCCCTCGGCCGGCAGCGCGGGTACCGCCTGCTCCTGCCGGTGCTGGGGGCCGGGGGACCTGGCGGCACGGGGCCTCGTTAATATTTTAGGAGCTCTTTTGTCCGCAGGGGATGGGGAGGCTCGTTCGCAATCGCCTTTCATCTCCGTGAGGCCTCCGCGCGGCTCCAGCTTCTTATCTGCCGCCTCCTCGCTGCTTCGCTACAGCTTGTTATGGGGCTTGGGTTGTGTTTTTTTTGGTTTTTTTTTTTCCTGGGAAGGGTTGGAAAAAAAGCCTGGCTGCTCCTGGCCAAAGGGCATCCGCCAGCCGTGCTGGCGGCAGCTGCTGGAGCATCCCCACACGGCTCCTGCCTGCCTGCTGCCGTCCTTCCACCGCCCGCTCGGGGCTGCAGCCCCTGCCCAGGCCGGGCTGTGCTAGGGGCTGGGGATGGAGGTGTCCCTGCTGGTCCTGGGGAGGGTTTGGAGGCGGCTGCTGAGCCTGGGCCCCTGTGGTGGCAGGGAGAGGGGGGTTTGTGTGTGTGTGCACTGCCTGCTTGTGCCACGGGTGAAACTGGAGACCCCCAAGGGCTGTGCCAAGGGGTCCATGGATCCACTGAAACCCTGTTCCCTGTGGGAGACGCCAGTGGGAATGTGAAAAACCTGTCCTGGTGCCTCCTGGCTGGCTGGGAAGGGGCAGAGCCAAGGTGCAGAACTGGGTTGGTGCAAGGAGGAAGAGGGTGGTGAAGGAGAAGGTAGCTGCAGGGGAAAATGGAGGCTGAGCTGCATTTCTGCTCCCTCTCTGAGCTGGGGAGCAGGAGCAAAGTTGGGAGAGCAGAGGGTGCCCTGGGGCTTTAACAGCCCTGAGGACAATCTAGGTCCTCCCTTGGACCTCTCCTTCATCCTCACCTTGCTCCTCTCTCCATCTCAGGCAATGCCTTGTTGTCCCCAGGTCCCACACCTGCGGCCTTGGCTCCTCTTGTCCCTCCCACCAGTGCTGCTCATGATGCCCCTTCTCCAGTTCTGGTCCCAGCTGACTGAGAGGCATGGGCAGCTCGGGATCCCTGCTTGGGGTTCCTGGGGTCTCCAGGTGAGCCCCCATGCACACGCAGGCTCTCCTGGGGCCTGTGTTGCCTTTCTCTTTGACTCTGTCCATCCCCTGTGTCACAGAGGGCTGAGGCAAGGACTCACCTTGTCCTTGAAAAAACCCACCCCCATGCCTGGCCACCTCCAAGTCTGGGCACGGCCCTGGCAAGGACAAAACGTGTGAGTCCCACCAGAGCTGAACCCATCTGTCTGTCCCTTTGCCCATGCAAGGTCTTGGATCCCCAGAGGAAATCTGGCTGGAGGCCTTCAGGAGACTTTTCCAGCTGTGTTCTGCCAAGGCTGACAGCTTCTTCCCCTGGGAAGGCCCTTCTCCGTGTCACAGTGATGCACAGCAGGGTTCAAAGCTCCTTCATTGCACACCCCAGCTGCAGGCACACCAGAGGGGACTGCTGCTGGCCCCTGGGGAGGTGGCATCCTCCTGGCACTGGCACTGGCACTGCTGCCAGGTCACCCCAGCTGGCAATCCAGGTTCGGGGACCACGGGGAGGGCTGGCGCCTGCGCTCAGGAAGGCGCTGAGCTCACGGGTTTAATTTTCTCAAGGCTTCGTTCGGCTCTGACATGTGATCCTCGCTACAGGAAGGACGTGGCGAATGCGTCGTCCCCTGGGGCTGCCTGACTCGACCTTGTGGGAAGAGGTAAGAGCACAGCATGGCTTTTCCGCCCCGCTGGTGTCGCTTCCAACAGCAATTTAATATCTCCCTGATAACCCAGGCTGAGTTTCAGGCACCGTTAAAAAAAAATAAAGCATCTGCTGATAAAAGTCGATGTCCTCAGTTGAAATCCCCGGTGTGGGTCTGCATGGCTGGCCCCACACTGCAGCTGTCCAGCGCCAGCTCCAGGCTTATCCTTGTCCTCTGGCAGGGACCTGATGCCCTCCTGGAGAGGACAGCGGGCACTTCTGGTGTGAGGACTGTCACCTCCGGGCTCTCTGTGCCCAGTGGAGGGGCAACGTTCACCAGCCCCATCTGGGACAGAGCAGGAGCTGTGGCAGCTCCATCCCACCCCATGGCAAAGCTGCCGTCGCTCACCCCCCTTTCCTCCCAGCATCCCAGACATCCCCACGTGGTCCCAGCCAGCCCTCACCCTGGGGCAGATGCACGAGGCCTTTCCCCAGCCAAGGGAAGTTCTGGGATGCTCCCTTTGGGTGTGTGCAGCCAGCTCGCTGCAGAGCAGCACGGGCTGCAGGGATCGGGGCTCGCTTTGGATGCAGCAGGACTGGGGATGGGCTCAGCCCAGGCACGGCCCTCAAGGCCGGTCTGGCCACAGAGGTTTCTCCAGGTCCAGGTCTCTGCTCCTGGCTCCGTGGGCTCACTTTCCTGGTTCGCCTTGCTGGGCTTGGTTCCCCCAACTCGATTTCCCAGGCTCCTTTCCATGGGCTCAATTCCCTGTGCTCACCTCTGGGAGCAATCCGGCACCTCCTTGGGCCTGGAAATGGATCTCCAGGCTTGGTTCTCCAGACACACCTTGCCAGGGGTGTCTCCCAAGCTCGATGCCTCGGTGGAGGTTCCCAGCTCCTTCCTGGGGCTCTCCCCATCAGCCCGGTGCCAGCAGAGGGCCTCCCTTACCAGCACAGCACCGTCTGGAAATTATAAAACACATTATCTATTTGGCAAAACTTTGTGCAAGGATCAGGAAAAGGGCTGGAATCCGTTCTCCTCCAGGAGACTGGAGACGGCGTATCCCCCCGGCTTCTGTTTTCAATAGCAGCACTCAGCTCCGTTAAAGCTGTGGGAGCGTTCGTCATTAAAATGGCAATTGTGGAGCCAGGCAATAAATTTAACATCATAAAAGGCGCTGGGAGGATCTCGCTCATCTGTTGCTCTTCAAAGAAAAGTGTTAGTTGCTTCCGAAAAAAAGAAAAAAATAGGGAAGAAGCAGGTGAGAAGGGACTGGGTGGCAGCTCTCCCTGACTGCTGGGGCGCTGCGGGGAGCTTGGCCGGGCCGAGGTGACCTTTTGGGGTGCCCCTGGGGCTGGGGGTGCTGCAGGAGGGGGCCTTGGGGCTGGGGCTCTTTCCAGGTGATGGGCTTTCCTCTCTGCATGTGGCAGCGGGATGAGCAGAGGTGTGGCAACACCTCTCCTCGCGCTGGTAGGGCGCTCCGTCCCCCGTCACCAGGGAACGAGGGACAGCCAGCGGGCAGGGTGACATCGGCCAGGGCTCCCTGCTCTGTCCTGCAGCCCTGCGGCGCCGCTGGGTCCCCCTGGGCTGGGACCACCCTGCTCCCGCCGCCGATAGCCATCATCTCCCAACGCCAGGCTCCGGCCGCCGGCGTCTCCCGGCAGAATTAGCCGTCGGATTGGAACCGTTCGCTAAATAATTCAGGAGATTTCTTCCCTTTTTTTTTTTTTTTTTTTCCTTCCCCGAGAAAGCTGTTTTCTTTCCCTTTTTTTTTCCTTTAAGGTCGGAGTATTTTCCAGGCTGGGTTTCCATCGAGGGGGTGCGGACACGCTCAGGCAATACCGCCATGTGTTTACAGCTCAGCTCCCGGCGTTATTTAGGGATTGTAAAACCACAGCAGCTCGCTCGCTCGCTCGCTCCCCCCCCGCTCGCCGCAGCCAATTTTTTTCCTCCATGCGGCTCTCGTTGCAGCGGCAAAGGTCAACCCCGCTCCTTTGAAATCAGCACCCCCCTCCCTTATCAGATTTAGGAATCCTTGGGGGAGGTTGAAGCCGAAATGCAGGCAAAGCCAGCTGGCCGCGGTGCGGCCGGGGGGGCGGTGGGGCTCGAGGGTGGGAAGGGAGGATGGAGGTGGCAGCCGTGGGAGGAGGAGGGCGCTGGGATGAGCCCGGGCGGGGCAGCACCGACAGCGGCGAGCGCCTGAATAATGGGGGCGCAGATAATAGAGCTGATCAGCGGCCGCGAGGGCTCGGGGAGGGGGAATTCGATGTGACGGAAGAATCGCTGCCGGGGCGAAGTCAGCGTGGCGCGGGGTGCGGGTGTGGGGTGGCTGGGGGAGCCCCGCAGCACGGGGATGGGCGTCGCAGCAGAGGGGTGAGCCCTGCCGGAAAGGGCTGGGGGGAACGGAGGTGGGCTGAGGGCTGGGGGTGATGCGAGCAGGGTGAGCTCCGTGGAACAGGGGTGAGGGTTGTGACAGAGGGTGAGCCCACGGAACTGGACTGGGGGGTCACAGTGATGGGATGAGCCCCATGGCAGAGAGATGGCGGTCACAGTGAGAGGATAGTGCCCGTGGCAAATGTCAGGGGACTGTGGCAGGGCCCAGGAATTGCCGGTCCCCTGGGATAATCTGCTTTGGGGGGCACTCCCAGCCCTCTGATCCCCCCCAAACTGGGCAGCCCAGGGGCACCTCAGTGAGGTTGAGCATGGGAAGATCTCCAAGGGGTCACGGCCATTGATGGGGTGACGAAGGGATGACAGAGCATTGGTGTTGGGGGTCTCTGGGGAGAGGGAAGGAGGAAGAAGGGAGCAGGGGAAGAGATGAGGACAGAAGCCAGGCATGGGGCAGAGCCCAGGCACGGGGCAGGAGGCCCTGTCGGTGCTGTGGGCAGCCCCGGTGCCGCTCGCTCCCCTGGAGGTGTTCCCTGCTGCTCTTGTCCTGTCCCAGGCACCACTCACGCCTTCAAACTTTGCCAGCGGATGGTTTTTAATTAAAACCAGAAGATGCTGCTCTGTGCCCCAGCCCTTCAGGGATGACCACTGCTCACATCCTCCGCCTTTGGTCTTCCTGGCTGCGCAGCTTGACATGGCGAGATGAAAGTCCCTCCCTGCCAAAAAAGCACCAGAAAAAAAGGGCAGTCATAAAATCCACCAAGATGTCCCCGGCCGAGGGTCCAGTGAGGTCCTGCTGACCAGAAGCCATGGCCAGAGCAGTGCAGCAGCCCGGGGAGTGGGGCTGGTGCCTTCAGCCCTTCTAAAAATAACAGCTCCAAGCGCAGTGAGCGCTGGGCTCCTAACTGGAACCAGCTTTCCAAACTCCCAGCTGGAAGCAGCTTTAGGAGCTTGCACCAGCCTTTCTGGGAAAGAGCAATTAAAAATAGCGAGTGACTGAAAGCACCGTCCCTGCTGCCTGTTGTGCCCCTGTGAGAGGAGAACACGGGGAGCCAGGTTTGGAGGACGGGTGTTTCCCTTTGCTCAGCTTGGAAATGCCAGCAGCACCTAGAGATGGAGCTGGAAGGATAGGATATCATGGGGTGGGGGATTCAGCCTCCCTGATCCCTGGAATGAGGGGGCAGTGCGCTCAGAGCCCCTCAAGGAGAGCAGCTGGGGCTATTCCAGCATTGTCACCTGCTGGTTGTGGGTGCTGGAGCTGGAGCTGGCATGGAACTGGAAGGGCAGAGGCTGAGCTGTCCCAGGGAGGTGTGGATAGAGCAACATCCTGCAGCCCCCTTCCAGCCAGCAGAGGTGGGAAGGTGATTCCAGGGACAGGTCAGGGGCTCTGAGCATCCCACATGGGCTCCAGCCCATCCACTCACACAGGATCCAACCCATCCATCCCCACAGGCTCACCCCACCCACTCCCATGGCATCCAACCCACCCACCCTCATGGGCTCCCCTCTGTGGATACATGCTCTCCATCACACCCCCTTTGGGGCTCAGCCCCACCACTCCTGTGGGTGCCCATGGCTGGGATGGGTGCTGGACCCCAGCCCTCGGAGGCTGGAGATGGCCCCACGCAGGTTTAGCTGATGGCACCTGCCTGATGTCCCGTGCCAGGCTCATCACCTCTGTGCCCAACGCTCTGTTCCACCGGCAAAGAGCCTTCACCCCCACGTGCTGCTGGCTGTCCCTGCTCCCAGTGCTCCCAGTGCTCCCAGTGCTCCCACTGCCCCCAGTGCTCCCACTGCTCCCACTGCCCCCAGTGC
>WEKY01058268.1:23820-36449 GCA_013390045.1 Picathartes gymnocephalus
ATGGTGGCAGCGGTGGCAGTGCCGGCAGTGCTGGCGGTGGTGGCAGTGCTGGCAGTGGCGGTGGCCATTGGGCTGGCAGTGGTGGTGGTGGTGGTGGCAGTGCTGGCAGTGGTGGCGGTGGTGGCAGTGCTGGCAGTGGCGGTGACCATTGGGCTGGCAGTGCTGGCAGCGGTGGCAGCGGTGGCAGCGGTGGCAGTGGTGGCAGCAGTGGGGCTGGCAGCGGGCGGTTGCAGAGGCTTCCTGTGTCAGCAGGATCCGGCTGGCATTGTGCCGCGCAGCAAGGGGGGCAGAGCCTCTTCTTGCACCTGCCCAGAGCATCTGCTAGGGAGAAAATCTCCATGGCAACTCTGCCGGTTCCTCCATCCCTGTTCCACGGGGGATAGGGCACTCTGCCTCTGCCTGCCCCCACACAGCTGGGGTGTCCCCGTGGTGGGGACAGGCCATGGTGCCCTGGGAGATGGGCTCTGGGAAAGGACGGCTTTGCTGCAGGCCAGCCCCTTGCCGTGGGAGCCTGCTGCTCCCTCCCCGTGGGTCTCCAGGCCTCAGACCGACCACCGGTGATGCGAAGGGAGAGCTGGGACTCACCAAATTTAGGAGGCGGTGCCCCGCTTTGCTCCCAGTCTCAGAGAAGGCAGGTGGTTTCCCATCTTCCCCGACACAACCCGTCAGGGCACACAGAACCTTCCTGTGCCTCTGCCGCAGCTGAGACCTTTGCCCTTTCCAAAGTGGGGAGGGGGGAAATTTTGGGGCAGGTGACATGAGGTCCACTGGGACCAGGGCTCCTGAGCCTGGAGCCAGCGGTGAGCCTGGGCATGGAGTGCCAACTCCACGGTGTTCATTTGGGCACCCTTGCCTGGATGGGGGTTGCTGACTGCCATCCTGAGCCCCAGCATCTCCCCCCGGCCTTGTGCAGGTGCAGGCGAAGGGATGGAGCTGCTTTCTTGGGCGCTGCCTGGCTGGTGTCCCGCAGGAAGCTGAGCAGTGGCAGCCTCAGCCCACGAACCCTGTGCTCCCATCGCCCTGCGCTGCCCTCGCTGCAGGGCTCTCGAGGAGACCCTGGGTCTGGACTCCATGTGGGCTCTGGACAGGGCCAAAAAAGAAGTGGAGAAGATTTTCGGTGAGACTGGAGAGGGAAGGGAGGGAAATACAACTGGAAGTAGTGCTTGTGAGGGCTACGGAGGCTGCTCACATCCTTGGGCCCTGCCATTTATATGGGCACTGAGGGAATTACTGTCGGGTTTTCCAAGGGCTGGAGTGACTCAGTGCCTGCAAACCCCTCCTGGTTCCAGGAGTGTCTGGGATGCTGGGGAATAACCCCACCCCCCCAAAGGTCACCAGTCCCACCAGTCCTTCCAGACTCCTGCCACCCTTGCAGCCCAGCCTGGTTGGAGGTGCCTTTTCTCCTCCTTCCCCCTGAGTTCCAGAGGGCACCTGCTCCATTGCTGGCCTCACTGAGCTCCTTCTGAAACCAGGGCATTCAGCTACTGGAAACCCACAGTGTGCACTTTTGAAAGAGGAAAGCAAATTGCTGTGCCAAGGAATTGAATGAGGGGAGCCCAGCCCTCACTCTCCGAGAGGGTAGGAGCACCCCAATTGCAGACAGATCCCTCAGCTGCAGTGGGATAACTAAAAATTTCATTTCTGCAGCCAGGATGCAGCCAAGATGCAGCCAGTCCCCACACCAAGAGGCAGCCTCTGACCCAGAGGATTTCCAGAGGGAGGATGAAGAGTGGGACAACCCAAGGAATGGCCTCTCTGCTATATAAAGGTGGGTAACTGAGGCACTGGATGATTTAGGGACTCAGTCAAGCCATGTGTGACAGGATGCAGATGGCCTGAATCCCAGGCTCTTCTCTGAATTGCTGCTGAATTCTCCCAGAGGCAAAAAATAGCAATTTTTGATTGCCTCTGAAGCACCCATTGAGGATGCTGAGCCCTCTAGGAAGGAGGGAGCCATTAGTGGAAAGGTTCCCAGGATACCAACTGGAGTGTGGGGAGATGGTCCAGACTGGGGGGAGCAGGGGACAAAGGTGATGAAAGAACAAGGGGGGAACGGTTTTAAACTAAAAGATGAGAGCTTTGGAATGAATATTAGGAAGAAATTCCTCCCTGTGAGGATGGGGAGGCCCTAGCACAGGTTGCCCAGAGAAGCTGTGGCTGCCCCATCGTGGAAGTGGCCAAGGCCAGGCTGGATGGGAGCAAAACCAACCCAAACTTGTTCTAGTGGAAGGTTCCTTGCCTGTGGAACTGGATGACCTTGAAAGTCTCTTCCTACCCAAACCATTCAGCAGTTCTATGGTGTCCTCCGCAGGACCATGCTGGAGATGGATATTTGGGATGATCCATGAGCTGGAGTGAGTGCCTCCAGTGAGATCTCTGTGAAGCATCTGCCAGTCTCTGCCCCTCCCCAGACTGGCCCAGGAGTGTGCAGTGGCCAAAGCAGCACCAAAGCACCGCTCCTGGGATGAGGACCTGGCTGTCCTGGGAGCCATAAATCAGACCCAGAGCCAAAGCACTGCTTGAAGGAACCTGGCTCCCACCTCTGCTCAGTGATTGTCTCTTCCTGGGACCTTCCTGGTGGGCTCAAGCTGGTTTCTGGGGACCAGGTGTGACTTCTCCTGGATGCCTGTGGGACACCTGCACTCTCGGCCTGGCTTTCTCCCTACCCCAGCTTATGTGCCAGGTGGTGAAAAAGTTCGGCCTTTGCTGCTCGTTGGGAACTGCCCATGTGTGAAGATAAAAGAGAGGGAATGTCACGTTCTGGTGCTGCTGTCTCCAGGAGCAGCCATGGGGCTGGGACATGCTGGAGCTCAGCATGAGGAGCTCTGATGGGCTGAGCTTATCAACTTCACCCCTCTCAGATATCATCTGTGTGGTTTGTGCAGAGCAAAAGGATCCCAGGGGTGTCTGAACTCCAAACCCCCTTTTGGAGGATGGTGTCCTCCTGCCCCGCTGTGCCTGGACACCAGTGGGGGTCCCCAGTAGGCTGTGGAGGGTCTCATCCTTGCCAGGTACTGGACTTTTCAGGTGGGTCTGAACTGCGGTAGAAGTGGCCTTGAACGTGAGAGGTTCCATGAGCTGCCCCAGAGTGGTGTGGCACCGGCACCCGCGAGGAGCTCCCACTCGAGCTGTGACAGGGCTCCGGGCTGGGAGAAGCTGGGATGCTTGGGACCTGGGCAGGGGCTGGACAAAATGTGCTCATCACCCTGATTTGGACCGGAATCTGCTATTTCAGTCTCTGTGACCTAATGCTCTGTAGGTGCCTTTGAAAATAGCCCGAGGGTGGCTGCAGGGGCTGGGTTTCAGCAGCGATCCCAAACTTGAGCCATGATGGAGCAGCACCACAGCCCCACAAACCAGGGCAGTTCAGCAGAAACACCCCGAGCAACTGAATCTGCTGGATGTGGAGCGAGAGAAAACGTTTGATCTGGAGAATGCCAGAGCTCCAGGTCACTGCAGAACATGAGAACAGGAAAAGGTGGCAGAGTCCGAGGGGACGATGCTGAAGTCATCAGCGTTAAAAATGGCACCAAAATCAGCCTTTTCCTGTGAAATAATTTGGCTGGAATGAAATTGTTTTTCCTGATGGCAGCCAGCCCCTTTAGGGGTTAACTGCAGCCCTGCTGAGAGCACTGTAAAAGGTGTTTCCGAAATATTTCCACTGCCCCGTTGGTTTTATGGTCAGGAAAGGCAGGGCAGGCCTGCCTGGGCAGCGGGGCGCTGCCGACACCCAGCTGCCGGATGGCCGTGCAGATGGAAAGCAGGTTTGGAAAAGCAGGCAGGGATTCCAGGCTGGACATCGGGAAAGTCACCCAGTGGTGGGGATGGATGCAGGAAGGAACCCCCCATCGATGCACCCCCAAAGCCATGGGGATGGTGGAAGTGGCCTGGGGGGCAGAGTTGATAGGGTCACTTTCATGTTGGGTTATGGGAGGCTCTGGAGAGAGCAAGGGATTGGGTTTTGGGCATTGGGGAGTCACATTCAGTCAGCCTAATCCCCCACTCTTGCCCCGTGCTGACGGCTGGGACCTTTGCAGGTCTCCAGCATGGGAGAGTATGGAGAGGCACCTCACCCTGCTGCTGGTGGACCTCAGGGGCACAGGGGGTAGGGACACAGAGGTTTGCAGGTCTGAAGGCCACAGGAGATGCCATGATGCTGCCTGGGTGCCTTCATGTGCCCTGGGATATTTGACTTCACCCACTGGCCTTGGATCAGGCTTTGACACAGGGAATCATTAAGTTTGGAAAAGCCCTCTAAGATCATTGAGTCCAAGCGTTAACCCAGCACTTCCAAGACCACCACTAATCCATGTCCCCAAGTGCCACATCCACATGGCTTTTGAACATTTCCAGGGACGGTGATTCTACCACTTCCCTGGGCAGCCTGTTCCAATGCCTGACTGCACCATCTGTGAAGAATTTTTCCTTAATATCCAGTCTAAACTGCCCCTGACACAACTTGAGGCCATTTTCTCTTGTCCTATTGCCAGCTGCCAGGGAGCAGAGCCTGACCCACACCTGGCTGGACCCTCCTGTCAGAGAGTTGTGGAGAGGGAGAAGGTGCCCCCCAAGCCTCCTTTTCTCCAGGCTGAGCCCCCCAGTTCCCTCAGCTGCTCCTCATCTTGTGCTCCAGACCTTTCCCCAGCTCTGTTCCATTCTCTGGACATGCTCTAGCCCATTGTGTGATGAGTGGCCCAGAACTCAACAAGAACCTGAGGGACGCAGAGGATGATGGTCATTGGTGCGCTGGACAGCCCAAAACTCATCCCAAAAAGCCCATTGCATGGAGTGTGGCCAGCAGCAAGCTTTGCTTTGGCCCACGATGAGCATCTCAGAGGTTCCCTCCTGCCTGATCTCTCCTTTCAGACACTCCCAGCACTTGTGCTCACACCGTGCGTGCTCCCTTTTGGCTCCCCTGTGCAAATCTTGGCTCCTCTCTTCCCTGTGCTTCCAGGCCAGGTTTCCAAGTGCTTTATGCTTAAGCTCAGGCCCAGAAATTTGTGTCCAGGCTGCAGTCAAGAAGCAGCAGCCAAGTCTGATTCGGGCAAAAAGTAGATTGAATTCCCTGACCTGTGCAGACAGGACATGGAACAGGAAAGTGGCCACAAAGCCCCCTCTCCAAAGCATCCCTGTATTTGTGGGGGGGTCCTGGGCAGCCCACCTGGGTTGGTGCCTGGGTGGGTTCTGATCACCTCTGTACCTGGGAAGGAGCATCCCATGGTTAAGGACAAGTGAAGGAAAGATGTTTTTTGCTGGGGTTCCTGTGGCCGTGTGTCACGGCTGGGCCTGGCTCACAGCTGTGTGCAAGGGCGGCTGGCAGGAGGCAGCACCCAGGGGCCAGGCTGGCCTGGCCAAATTGAGGGGAATTTCTATTTTCACTCTGTGCCTTTTCTCACTCTCAGAAGTAATGAAATGCAGGAGCCAGCATTAATGCACCATTAAAACTGCAAATTTCAGCACGCAGCCATCAGGAAATGCAAATACTCAGGTCGACTGCTGCCGTGACAGCGGAGGAAGGGGCTGGCACGTGGCTGACCTTTGCTACCAGGAAAAAATCTCCAGTGATGCTCAGCTTCTGGCTCTTGTCTCCCTCCCTGAACCCTTCATCCACTCCCATCTGCGTCGGGGCTCACCCCCTGGCCAGCACTGAGGGGCACAAGGGGCAAGGGGTGGCACAGGGGGGCGTTTGGGCTCGGCTGTGCCTGTCCATAGAGGGTCTCACGCTCCTGCCCGAGGTTTGGGGTGCTCCCAGGGGCTTGGGCTGGGGACTGCAGTGGGGGGGAGGCAAACTGTGCTGGGGCTGCTTTGTCTGTGCAGGGATGTGCCTGTCCCCAGGCTGCTGAGTGTGACAGCCAGAGGAAGAGGAAGAGAAAGGCTGCAGGAGCCCTTGCTGCAGCTGGCGAGCACTGCCTGTTCCACCTCGCTATTGTGCTGTGGCGTCGCTGGCAGGGACTTGCTTTTCCATAAATTTGGGTGGAAGGGAGAGCTTGGCAGAGCCCTGGGCTGCAGGGAAGGATTTACAGCTGCTCTGGCTGCTCTGTGTTCTCCTTGCAGGGCTGGGGCTCCTGCAGAAGTGCCCTGCGGGAGGAGGAGGAGATGGAGGAGGGATCCCGTGCTGGCATCCATCCAGGGAGCAGGGTCCCAGCCAGGGCTGCACCAGGGGAGCTGGAGGAGGCAGGATGAACAGGGACATCCTTGGTTCACCCACGGATCTGTGCTGATCACAGGGCTGGGAAAGCTGGGGCAGGGGCCATGGCAGGGACCCCCATGCTGGGCCGGAGGTGGGCGATTCTGTCCAGCATGGGCACAGCTAGACTCTGAGATTTCCAGCAGTGGGGAATTGGTGGGGAGACACCTTGTCCACCTCTGGAAGGGTGGTGACATCTCCCAGTTCCAGCCTGGCCAAGTGCTGTAGCCCCTGAAACATCTTGGGGCACATGGAGCATCTCAGCCCCTGGGGCACTTTGGGGCACTTGGAGCACCTCATCCTGTGCAGCATCTCAGGGCACCTGGAGCACCACATCCCTTGGGGTCACCTAGGGCATCTCAAGGCTCCTAGGGCACCTTCTTCCACGGAGCACCTCATCCCCTGGAGTCCCTCAGGCAAGGCCAATGGCCACTGTCAGTCCCAGTGTAGAGCACCATCCTCCTCAAGCAGCTTTGCTGACACGTAACATCTTCCCACCCCAGGCCATTGACTCCTGCCTGGCTGGCATCCTGGCAGGGGCTTCTGGGCAGTCACTTCAGCTCGGGCAGTGCTGGCAGTACATCTGTGTATCCCTCCTGGAAGACGTGGAGCCCAGGAAGCGTCTGGGCTGGGTCATGGGACTGAAAACATGCTCTGATAGCTCCAGTTTGCTCTGGGTTATCCGAGGTGATGAGCTCTGCTGCCCCAGAGTGCTGGGAAAAGGCTGTTTTCCCTCTTTCCACTGAAGTTTGAGTTTTCCAGGCAGCCTTAAGCAGCGCTGGAGCTTTCCCAGAGATGCCTCGTGGCTCTTCATTCTTCCCATCTCTCCTGCCTGCTCTCCTTAACTCAAAACAAGAGCCGCTTGAGGAGGGAGATGCATCCCAAGCGTCCCTCCTCTCTCCTTTGCAACGAGCACAAAATAGGTATCAGCCCTGTTTCCAGATGGAAACGTGAGGCCTGAGGATGGATAAAGAGTTTTCTGAGGCTTCGGAGCAAGGTGTGGACAGCGCTGAGAATAGCATCGCGAAATCTCAACTGCCAAGCCCTTAGCCTAACCAGAAGGTTATTCTTCTTCCCTTATGCTCATACATATCCATTAGGATGAGACCATATGTGTGAGATGTAGATGAATTTCTTTCCTCTTGACAAGTCCAGTTGGTCTTCCTAGGTAAGGAGATGGTGGTCTGTTCCCATCCAACTCCAGGCTGGCTCTTTGCCGTGATTTCTTGGGTTGTGTTTGCCCCGGAAGGAATGGAGCTGCACGTCGGAGCTTCAGGCCTAGCTCATCTCCACACACCAGTTCTTTCGATGCCAGATGTCCCTGGGGGGCTGTGGAAGTATCCCCGGAGCGTGGGGAGTGCAGGGAAGCTTTCAGCGAAGGACAGCAACCAGATGGGATAGGGCAGGGGGAAGGGCTGCTGCCCGTCCCCTGCCAGGTCCCTGAGGGTTTCCTGGGGAAGAGGTGGCTTCTCTGACGGCAGGAGCAGTGGGTGAGTGCAGCCCTGTGCTGCTTTTCAGCTGGCTGCACAAGGTGTCTCCCAGAAGACCTCAACTGGACCCTTGCACACCTCAGCTCACCCGAGAACGGGGTGCTGCCCTTGTAGCTGAACTCTGGTGTTGAAGGCTGCCTTGAAGATAAAGTGAGGAGAAAGATCCTGGAGGTTTTAGGTGGTCACGGATGTGATGTGAGACACATCCAGTTGTTGCTCAGCCCCGAAGCTTCCTACCAGGAGGAAGAGTGGCCTGGACATAACTGGTCCTTTTGAGATGTCACAATCCATTAGAGGCTGCAGATCAGTGGTGACATGGTGGATGGGGTTTAGGTGACCAAGCGGGGACAGCTTCTTACAGCCCCACAGTCCGGTCCGTCAGCCCCTTCCATAGCTACCACCACGAGTTGCTGCTGACCTCTGCTCCGGGCAGAGGGGAAGGGCGAGGGTTCTGGGTGCTGCTCCAGCGTGTGACAGTCAGGGGGTGAATTCTTTCCTCTGGTCATTTCACCAGGATGGTGGAGCTGGGCAAAGGAGAAGCAGCCTTTGAGAGTCACAGAATCACACCACCATGCAGGCTGGAAAAGGCCTCTAAGGACATCACGTCCTACCATTAACCCAACACCACTGTGTTCACCATGTCCCCATGTGCCACGTCCACATGTCTTTTAACACTTCCAGAGGTGGCAACTCCACCACTGCCTTGGGCAGCCTGTTCCAATGACAAAGTTCTTTTTGCAAGAAAACGTGAGAAATGGTTCAGCTCCGCAATGTCTCGGCCAAGGCTCAGCTGCAGCGGCGTTGATGGGAAGAGGGGATGTGGGATGGAGGGAAATGTGTCCAGGTGGGATCTCACAGGGGAGGGCCCAACCATGTGCTTGTTCTCAGAGGCCTGGTGACCATGGGAGGGGACAGGCCATGACCTCCTCGTCCTCCTCCTGTGCCCACATACAGCCGTGAGCCAGATTTTGTGCTACACATTCCAGACCTCTCCATGGCCCTCCATAAAACACAGACATGCTCAGGTGACACTCACCATCGTCCTCAGGATCCCAAATCCCTGCTGCCTGCTGAGGCTGTGTGTGCAACACCTGGGTGCAGGAGCATGGGGGTGGAGTGCTGGGCAGGAGGCAATGACCTGGCTGCCACAGCGGCCAGGAGGAGGCCAGCACAGTTTTCAGTGTCATTTCTCCAGGTCTCCTGACTCAAGTGTCCCCAAATTAGTTCTTGCCATAAGTAACTTTGATATTTCCAGTGGAAATCGTGTAACTGGCACGTCTGATTTTAAAATCAGGGTTGCTCTGACCTTTCTGTCTCCTCGTTTGTGTGGACAGGTAGGAGAGGTTTGGAAAGCCCCATCTGGCTCCACTGTCCTGGCGGTGAGGGCTCAAGAGGAGGGACCACACTGGGCAGGGGTCCTCCCATCTCATGTGCTGGGGCTGAAGGATCCTGTCCCACCAGGGGCTGGGGGTGGGTTTGAGATGACACCACAGGGCTGGCCAGGGGATGAAATGTGGGAGGACATGACATGGGTGGAGCAGGAATAATTCCCCCCTGGAGACTGGCTTGCTCTGCATTTCAGCTCCCACCTCAGGTGCAACATTCGCGGGTCTGAGAATGGCTGTTTCACGTCACTGGTGTCTTCCCAGAGCCGGCTGCTGAGCAGCAGCTCGGGGTGGCCAAAAAAATCTACAGGCACTGGGAAAACCCCGGCGTTAATGTGACCCAGGACCAGTGTCCCCTGCCTGGCCATGCGCCACAGTACTCGCCTGTCCCTCTGTCCTCGGTACGGCTTGGGCAAGGCTTGCGAGACCCCCAGCAGCAGCCGTGGGGAGCCACGGGAAGGGAAGGGATGGGATGGGAGTGTGCCGATGTGCCCCAGCCCCGCGGCTGCCCGCCCTGCCTGCGCAGGCAGATGGCTTTTGCAGGGCGCTCCGGATGTTGGAGCCAGGCTATTTTGGACCACGTGGGCGTCTGAATTCCAGGCGAATCCCCGGCTCAAAAAAAAAAAAAAAAAAAAAAAAAAAAAAAAAAAAAAAAAAAAAAAAAATTCCCAACGCCTGCCAGGGTCCCCGGAGGTGGAAACGCTGCAGCTCGAGTGTCCTCGTGGTTCTCCTGCTGCCTGGCACGTAGGCGGGACTCTGGCTACAGCCCACCCGCCCCTGCGGCACAGACCCCCTGTGCCCGCTCTCCCTGCTGCTGCCAAAGGCTGGGACACCCGGGTGGCCGTGGTGTCCCTTGGCACGATGCGAGCAGCTCCTCAGCCCCCAGAAGGGCCAGTTTGGGTGGGGGTCTGGCTGCGCTTCCTTCCTGCAGGCTGAGGGATGCTTGCCAGTGCCCGGGGCTCTGCACAGCACGCTCCCCCCTTGCTCCACTGCGCCTGGGTGGGAGAGGGCAGAGCGAAAGCGGCTTCCTGCCCTTCTCCCAGCCGCCGGTGCGGCGTCTGTTTGCTTTGAGGCCCAGTCCCTCCTGCCAGGACATTCCCGGGCAGCGGCCGCTGCCGTTTGCACCGCAGCCAGGGGGACATCCCAGACCCCCCCGGCCACAAAGGCCGGTGCCTCACGCCTGCCCCGCACCCGCCTCCCCCTCCTCGAGCACTCCAGGAACCCACGCTGGGCTCCCACGAGGGACAGGAGCCAGCCAGTGACCCCGTGGGCAGCGAGGGCTCGTGTCACCCCCCCGCCCCAGCCCTTTCCAGGAAGGGGTGGCCGGTCCTTGCATGGCTGCCGCATGTCCCCGGCGTCCGCCATGTGGGAGACAGCTGGGGTTAAAAATTAACACGGCAGACCTCAGTGAAGGGGCAGCGGGGGCCGGCGGAGGGGTACGTGCTGCCCGGGGGACCCCCGTGCTGGCACTCAGGCCTTGTGCAATCGGGAAGGCGGGGACTCCCCTCCAGCCGGGGAACGAGGGGCTGCGGTGTCCCCTGGGCTTGGCTGGACACAGGCAGAGCCCTGTGCCACTGCAGCAGGCAGCTGAGCGTGATGGTGGGTCACTGCGACCCACGCTCCAGGAGCTCAGCACCCAAAAACCACCAGCTGCTCCAGCTCTGCTGCCCAGCACCAGCAGCGCCACGGGGTTTGTACCAGTCTGACCCCAGCTTGCCAGAATGGGAGGGTGTCTCCCAGCACGGCATCTGGAGGAGCTGGGGTCCCCCATCCAGCCCCCTCCCCAAAATCAGGGACATCACCAGGGTGTGGGGCTCCTGACCCAGCATCTGGCTGGATTTGGGTTCCCTCCACCAGAAGACACCCAGCACCCTGCACGGAGGAGGTGACAAGACAGTGCCAGCTCTGTAACCCACTTGGATGGCAGTGGCTGGGCTGGGGGAATTTGGGGTTGGGCATTTTGGGGTGTGGTTGTGCTTCGGACACTGTTGGGATGCATCTCCCACTCACGCAGCCTTGGCAGCCCTCCAGCCACTGTCTCATGGTGCCCCACTGCCAGCCCAGGGAGGGGGTCACGGAGCTGCATGACCTCCCCTCACTGCTGCAGGGTCAGGCTGCTCTGTGGCACCTCCGTGTCCCACCCCCGGTTATTCCTGGCTCTTCTCCTGGAGCTGAGCGGAGCTCCTGGACTTGTTGCCCAACAGGGGAGGGGGCAGTGCAGACCCCACTGCCAGAGCCCCATGCCCAGCATTGGTGGGGGACACTGGCGGGGCCCTGGTTCTGGCAGGCAGCGAGCAGGGGCAGTGCTGCTGTTTGCTAACAGGTTTCTGCCCTGTCCTGTTGCCATCTGTCCCCATCCCCTGCCCCCTCTGTCCCTGTGCCCTCCATCCCTGGCCCCATCATTCTCCAGTCTCCCTGTCCCTTCATCCCTGTCCCATTTCCCCTTCATCCCTCTCCCTATTCTGCTCACCCTTCAGCCTTGTCCCACTCACTTCCCAACCCTGGCCCCATCATTCTCCATCTCTGTCTTCTCACCCTCCCCTCCTGTCTGATTTGCTCCTCATCCTCATCCTCATCATCCTCCATCTCTGACCCACTCACTCTCCACCACTGTCCCCCCTGCCCTCCATCTCTGTCCGCCCTGCCTTCCATCCTCATCCTCCTGTCCCCCACAGTCCCCAGCCCGCCATGGGAAAAGGCTCCAGCAGCAGATTGGAGGCTCAGGGACTGTGTCCCCAGGATGACACCCTTGTCCCTGTGCTGTGGGAATCTGTCTGGGAGCACCGGGGGACCCTCCTCTGGATTTGGGGGGCTCCCTGTGGCCAGAGCACTGGGGGCTGGGCAGTGGGAATGCTGGGGAGACTGGAGGTTTGCTGGGGGGCACCGACCTGAAGCCACAGCTTTGCTGCTGTCACTGTCAGCAAGTCCCAGCTTGGCTTTGTGCCTCAGTTTCCCTTCTCTTTGAGCATTCCAGACCTCCGTAAAGGTGATTTGACCACACATAAGTTTGCCAAACTTATGTGAAATGCTGCTGCATGTGGGGACCTTCAGTGGGTGACAAACTCCAGGTGCCACTGTCACAGGCCCTGCCTTGGCAAAGGGGACATCAGCACCCTGTGGTTCATGGTGGCATCAGGGTTATTGTGCCAGGTCCTTAAAAATAGCCAAAAAGGAGCAAAGAAAATGCCCTTGTGAAGCCCACGTGGGTGAGATGGTGTTGTATGCTGGACAGTGTCACCTGGAGTGGTGCTGGTGGGATGCTCTCCCTTCTCCTGTGTCACCAGTGCCACCCACATCCTGTGTGCCGGGCACGAGGCTCTTTTTTGGGGGGGCTGAGAGGCGGAATTGTGGAGGGAGGCAGCTGGGGAACACATGGAGAGGGCCAGCAGAGGGGCTGAGAGGGTGCCCAGGAGGATGGGACCATGCTCCCCCATCACTGACAGCCGGGAGGGAGATTTTTTGGGAAGCCAGAGCATCGTCGCAGCACCCGCGGTTGCAAATCCCAGTGGCTAAATCTGCGAGAGGCGCATAATTAACGAGACGTGGATCAAATACAAACAGTGCATC